>PVKH010031806.1:0-12272 GCA_004027955.1 Chaetophractus vellerosus
GTTCTTCTGTGTCTGCTTTGTCTCCCCCCGTTGCGGCGACGCACCGAGTCAGCTCACCGTGCAGGCGGCTTGCCCCGCTCGCGGGCGGCTCTGCTCTGCTTGTGGGTGGCTCTGCTCTATTCACAGGCGACTTACCCTGCCCGTAGCAGCTTTGCCCTGCCTGTGGCGGCTTTTTGCCCTGCCCACAGCGGCTCTGCCCCGCCCATGGTGGCTTGCCCTCTCAAGGCTGTCTGCCTGCTCGGAGAGGCCCCCGGGAACCAAACCCAGGGCCTCCCATGTGGTGAACCGGTGCCCTATCCACTGGGCTACAGCTGGCCCCCTGTCAATTGTTAATATTCATTGTATTAAACAACAACTCTTCCCTCACTCATTTTTAAGGTCTGTTAATTATTTCTATTTTCATTATAGAAAATTGGACAAATATATAAAAGCATAGAAAGAAGAAAAAAGTGTCATTTTAAACACGTCACCTAAAGGCAACCATTGTTAACAATTTTTTTTCTTAGCATTTATTTTAATTAAAAAAACACTAAATAAATGAAAAGAAAAAGTTGACACATTTGTTTCTTTCTGTTTCTAGCTTAGCTTTAAATATAATAGTTATAGAATATTTAGCCAGTTAATAATTATTTGCCACCTGCCTCTTTTTTGTGTGTGTGAAATGTAAGATTGCATTTATGTTCCAAAAATCAAGAAACATACTCGTATCTAGGACAGATCATTATTTCCTAAATTACCAGTCATCCTGGAGATGAAGTTGTTTTGAGATGATTAATTTTTTTTGTTATTCCACAAACCTGAATATTTACTGCTGTGTTCCTTTCTTACTATTTGCATTAAAAAAAATCTCTCAGAGAGACAAATGCAAAAAACTCCTAGGATCCTTTTCCATTTCAGAGGCTCAGTCAACCAGTGCCCTTGTCTTGTGTCTCATATTCCTGAAGGAACTTCACAGTGGCTTCTCGCTCAGATTTGTCCTCTGGAGAGGCCTGAATGTTGAAATGTTTCCTGAAAATTTACGTCGTAAGGCATATTTCAAAAGCCTCTTTTCAAGTGATTAAACAAATAAGTTGTCTGAATAATGATTTAGTTCTTGCTTCAGCCTTGCCTCCCTCCCCCAAGATTACATTTATATTTTAAAAGAAGTCTTCAATGAATAGTGTATTAGTTTCCTATTAATGCCACAACAAATTACATCAAATTTAGTGCTTTAAAACAACAAAAATTTGTTACCTTACAGTTTCGGAGCTCACAAGTCTGAAATGGGTGTCACTGGGCTATAATCGAGGTGTTGGCAAGACTGCATTCCTTCCTGGCTGCTCAGGGGAGAATCCATTTTCTTGCCTTTTCTGGTTTCTAGGGGTCTCCACAGTCCTTGGCTCCTGGCCCCTTTCCATCTTCAAAGCCAGCGATGGCTTATTGAGTCGTTTTCACATTGCATCCCTCTGACACTGATGCTTCTGCCTCCCTCTTCCACATTTGAGGATCCTTTTGATAATCCAGGATGTTCTCTCCACTTCAAGGTCCTTAATTTAATCATATCTGCAAAGTTCCTTTTGCTATGTAAGGAAACATATTCAAAGGTTCTAGGGATTGGGAAATGGACATGGGACGTTATTCTGCCTACCATAAATACTTTAACTTAAAAGGGTAGATAATGTCTGAAATGGGGAGTCATTGGGGAGATAATGCTTTCCTTTTGCAATCATGCTAGTTTACTGCTTCAGCTGTTATAGTGACAAAATTCCTCTCAGGTGTAAAACTGCTATTGTTGAACAGTTTTTCAAGGCAGGCCCAAGGCAAATTTGTGAAGCAGAAATTTGTTTTAGTTGGTCAAAAATTTCCCAGAGTCCTGTTTCTTATTTCCCAGAATTCTGCTCTGGTCTCTTACTCCCAATTTTAGGCTAATCCTGCTAAGATATGTTGTAATAGGAGCTAAAGAAATGACTCTCCTGAGGATTTTGCTTGTTATCAAAAGGCTTTTAAAACGAAAAGACTTAAAGATACAGAGTGGAGTTCTAATCTCCAAAATGTTCAGTAATGGGATGGCAGTAAATTATATTCAAACATTTATTTATTACACACTATACTGGGGGTGATTCAAAGAGAAGTGACTCCTACTTGTTCCTGTCCATGTGTTGGGTTCTAGTCCTTTGTACCTATATCATTTACAGATAATAGCATATGAAAACTAGAGGTTTTCTTTATGGAATTGCTATGGAACAGTGGTTGCAAATTCACTCAAGTGGTCTGCTAATAAAATGTAGCTTTAAGGTTTCTTTTTTATTTTTTAATTTTTTAATTTTCTGTTACATATCCCCCCCCCCCCTGCCTTCTGCTTGTTCTTGCTGTGTTCATCTTTTGCGTTCTTCTGTGTCTGCTTTGTCTTCCCCCGTTGCGGCGATGCACTGAGTCAGCTCACCGCACAGGTGGCCTGCCCCGCTTGTGGGCGGCTCTGCTCTGCTCATGGGTGGCTCTGCTCTGTTCGCGGGCAGCTCTGCTCTATTCGCAGGCGACTTACCTTGCCTGTGGCAACTTTTTGCCCTGTCCATGGCGGCTCTGCCCCGCCCACGGTGGCTTGCCCTCTCAAAGCGGTCTGCCCGCTCAGAGAGGCTCCGGGAACTGAACCTGGGGCCTCCCATGTGGTGAACCGGCGCCCTATCCACTGAGCTACAGCCAGCCCCCTCTTTTTTATTTTTATTTATTTATTTTTTTAATTTTAAGGTTTCTTACACCTTCTCAGAGCAGAAATGGGGGAGGAAGGAATGGGACATAAGCTTTAAACTTGGTAGTATGCAATTTCATAGTTTTTTTTTTTCTGGTTTAAATAATCTGTTTTGAATGACTCAGATTCTTAGAGTTGTTAGATTTTAAATTTCTTTCCCTTCCATATCTGCCTTTCCAAAATGGCATCTGGGTGTATTTAGAGGTGAGCTTATGTGATCACATGATGGTAGAAGGATACAGAACCTCTGGATTTTTGCTGATCTTGGCTGTGGAGTGGCTATTCTGGTTTTCTTCCCAGACTAGTGGCCAGTGAAGTGTACAAGGGCCTATGTGGTCATTTGGACATTATGCTGGCATATGCCCTGGTCCTAGTCATCCATTTCTGGAAGTGAAGTCTCCATATATTGTTGCCTCAACATCCCAACTCCAGGCTTTTGCTGTCCTCAGGGTCTCTCAGCACCTTGTGCCTGTTTTATCAGGACATGACGGAACATCTGGATCCTCTGCATCTCTTGTATAGACTACTGTATTCAGACACCTTCCTCTACCAATGCAGCATTACTGCTTCTGTATCATGCTGGTTGAAATCACATGTGGCACTTCTAGGGGCACACAGTCTTCCAAACTTTGCCTGTGTGTTGCAGGCAACATTACCTGGGAGACAGACTCTGAGACAGAGATTAACATGAAGGAGTTTTTGGTGAAGGCTCTCTGAGTCTACACCCTTAGGGGAATGAGGACAGCAGGACTAAACTGTGATACAATGCTGCAAAGGCCCCGGCTGATCCTGTGGAGATGCTCAGAAGCTGGAATGGAACATAAAATTGCCCCAAATTAAGGTAAGGGTGTTGGGTCTTTATAAGTTTATATCGACCAGTCATTGGATAAGAGTTGCTGCCACCCAAAGGAGGAGTGACCTTGGACAGTGTGGCTTTCTTCATCTCAGGACAATTCCCTGAGAAGTATACAGCTATAAACCGTCAGACATTAATACTCCCAGCAGCCAGAAAAATGTGTTCCTCAGTCAAGGGAGGAACTGGGAAGTATGACTTTAGCCTCCCTGACTCCCAATTAACATTCTTGGGATAGCCTTACCCTTCTGGATATTCCTACCGGGTCTCCATTCCCCCAACTCCGTAGTCCTCTGGTCTCCTTTCTCTATTTCCTCAACATTTCTATTTCATATGGTCTACCTGAACAGTAAGGGGTGGCCTTTCTCTGTCCTCATCCTCTCTGGAATGGACTTCTCCTACATCATGTTGTAAAGAACTGTGAAGGGCCTGAGATTTTATCTGGGTTGAAGGCTAACAAGTGAGCTTGCCACAGTTTCATGGATGCTGGCAAAAGACACATGATTCCTGGCTTAGAGACTAAGGGCTTTATTATTCACACCACATCAGGCAGCATTTGCTTCATGTTAGTGTCAGTTCCCCATGTCCCCCAAATCCCAAAGGAGCATCGTAGATAGTCTTAGATGGATGCTGTGCAAGTGGTGGGTTTATGTCACAGCTGAGGAACCCTAAGCTTAGGAAACCCCAAACCTGCCCAAACTTTGAACCAGAGGGAGACATTATTTTTATTTTAATGAATAGCAAACAAACCTGTCCTGCGCTCCAGAGGGACATACTGTATCTTCTGAGACTGTTTTCTATATAGACATCCTTGAAAAGATGGTCCAGAATAAAAGGCTGTCAATTGCCTATGCTCTCAAGAGGTGAAGAAACCCAAAAGATCCATGGAAAATGATCTTGATACAATCATCCTTTTCCCCAAAGTTACCAGGTTCCATAATTTAGCCGTAAAGGTGGAAGGGGTATTCTTTTTACATTATGGAAAAAACTACCATCAGAGTCTTTTAGGCTTAGCTATTATTACAGGAGCTTTGGGATGACTAGCAACTAGGGATTATTAAGGATAAAATAAATTGGTTTGATATCCTCCCAATATTGCCCCAATTATCTATTGATTTTACATTCTTATACCTTTCTTATTATTTAATACTTAGGAAGGTCGCAATTATATGATGTTCGTAATACACAGACATGGACTTGACTAGGATAATCACAATCTAAATTTGACAGGTCAGATCCAGAAAATATGAGAAAATATTCTCAAGGATATAAGTATAGGTTTATTGGAAATGAAGTCCATTCTCTTAGAGATAGTGGAATTATATTTGTTTTGGGCTTAAACAGCTAAAGTTGAAAGTGCTAACATAAAACAGGCATTTTGAATAGAAGATCTGATTAATTCTATCTTAAAAAGGCTGCGCTTACCTGAATTATCAAAATTACTTGTTCAAAGATCTCACAGCTTTATTTTGAGATTTATTTTGACATGTAAACAGTTGGATAGCAAGGTAGTTCATCATATTAGTCAAAGTAATTAGCATTAGCTGCTATTAAAAAGAACCCGCAGGTTTCAGTGGTTTAATACCAAAAAAAATTTCATTTCTTATTCATGTCACAGACTAAAGCAGTTCAGATAGCTCTCCTAGGTACTGTCTCCTCCGGTGTGGAGCCAGGGACCCAGGTTCCTTCCATCTGATGCTTCTACTCTCCAGGAGGGCCTCCATATTCCTTCACTGGGTGCCCTCAGTTTGGCCATCTAATCCTCATAGAGTGTAGAGGATCACATGGAATGTTTTAGGGGTCAGGCCTAGAAGTGGGGTTTATGAGTTCCATCCACATTTCACTGGCCAAAACTAGTCATATAACCCAATCTATATGCAAAGAGTGGAGAAATGTAGGCTTCCTAATATCTATACATATTCTTTAATTAGAATCTTTCAGTCAACACATTTATTGACACATAGTTGGGTACATATAATTATATTTAGGCACTGTGAAAATACAAGGGGTGTCAAAAGTTCCCATGCCTGGATATAGAAAATGAATTAAGAAGTCTTTTTTACTCACTCTGTTTAAGTAAGTCATTTGGCCATAGGTTGAGGCGAAAACTCCTTTGTGAGTTAGTTATTTGGAAGTTAGAGGCATGTTTAACCCCAAGAAATAATGTAGAAATTATGGTATACCTGGTTGATTAAATTATGTTACCAATTTAGACATATTCTTAGTCTTGATATGTATTCCTGTAGATGTGAACCCTTTGTAAATAGGATCTCTTGGAGATTTTATTTTTAGCTAAGGTGTAGCTCAAGTTAGTGAGGTTGGGTCTTAATCTGGATTACTGCAGGCTTTGTAAAGAGAAAGAATCAGGTGCGAAAGTGAGAGAAAGCCATGGGAAGGAGCCAGAAGCTCGAAGTCAACAGGTCCTAAAAAAGAAAGGAGAGGACATTACCATGTGACCACAGGAACCCGAGGATTGCAGGCCAGCCAGAACACTACCAACCTGGGGGAAAGCCACATCTTGTTAGATTGACTTCTGGCCTCTGCAACCACACATCCATAAATTCTTGTTGCTTAAACTAACTCATTGTGTGGTATTTGTCATAGCATCTGGGAAATTAAGACAGTATATGTATCAGATAGCAGGCTTTCAGGACTCAAACTTTAGGGGCCCAGATTTCCTGTAGCAGTTACAGACAGCCCTCCACATTCAACAGATGAAGCAACAGAAAAGACTGGGCCAAAGCTGTGTAGGAAATTGGGTATAGCAGTAACAGGTTAATCCTTTTCATATGTATGAAAAAAGATACTGCATATTACACTGGCAGTGGTAAACTAAAGGAGGATGGGATTGGGAGATTGCGATCTGGCCATTGAAAACTACATAAAAGAACAGACCTGTGACAGGGCATGATGGTTGTCATCAAATAGGTGAAGGACTGTTGTATAAAATAAGGGGGATATGAACTAGTGTGATTACAGAACATGAAGTGACATGAATAGTTAAGGAAAAGAACACATAAATTAGAATTACCATGACCTCTTTTTTTTTTTGGTTACAAAAGACTTATAAATATATATTTTTAGCAAATTTGGTGACCTTATTATTATGGAATATATGTGAAAGCAAATTAGTGGCTTCTGAGGTTCGCTTTTGCCCCTAATGTTTATTTTTAAATGACCCAGATGATTAAATAGCACATTGATAGTAGTAGGGCACTGATATTGGTTGGATACTTATATGTTGGGCACCAAACGGACTTTTTGAAAAAATATTTACGCTTTAATTCTCACGAGGATGCTCTGGGGCAGGCATGATAATCCTCTTTTTAAGAGAAGAAGAACCTGAGGCCCAGTAAGATTGCTTGACTTGATGAAGATATATGTCGTGTAAATGTAGTGGTTGTTACGAATAAAAAGCAGATGGAATCGAAAGTAAACTTAGCACTTGAAAGCAAGTCCAACCTGTCTATGGTTTGAATACTCAATGCAATTTATTTGTTTACTTAATCATAAACTACCAACATGACCAAAGCATAATAACCAGGTCAGGAACACACAACACATTCAAAGGTGGAAGATGCAGAGACTTTAAAATCCATTGGCCCAAGAACCGCTGGTTGGTTACCAGTGGGGCTTGGGGGCCAGGTCTGAGTGTTCAGTGGAGGATCCAAAGCGCATGTTGGTGGGAGGTGCTGTTCACAGTGCTGCAGTGAGAGTAGCAGCAAGTTTCTTTGCAGCACAACAGAGGCATTGAAGCTGGGAGTCAGAGTGACGGGTTTCAGTTTGCCTGGACATGATGCTCACTGAAGCAGGTTCTGCACTGGGTTTTTATAAGACGTGCCCATCTGGCTGACATTAAGCCAGTCCATTTCATTTTTTTGCACAAATGTCCAGTCATCACTTATTTCAAAAACACGTTTTTCTCATATTGTTTACATTCTATTTGCGGTCAAGTTTATAATAGTTAGGTGTTTTCTTAATTTGTTTACATTCTTTTTGTGGTCAACATGTTTACATGTTTTTAGGATTCAAGATCATTAATATTTCAAAATACAACAACACATGACTAATTGTGGAACTGGGACAAGAAAGCAGGTCTTCGGATATGGTTTCTTCCTTTACCTTATAATGCTGATATTAATATTATTGATTATAGTATTCTCTGGTAGATATTTCGAACATTTTACAAAGCTGTTTTAGTTTCATTGGCTGGTCAAACAAATGCCATTCAATGGGTTGTTTTAAACAAGAATTTATTAGCTCACATTTTTGAGGCTAGAAAAAAGTCCAAACCAAGGCGCCATCAAGGCGATGCTTTCTTCTCAAAGACTGGCATTCTGGGGTTGGTGATCCTTGGTCCTTAGTTCCTGTATCACATGGCAATGGCCATGGCGTCCTTTCCTGATTTCTCTCTTCTCTTTTGAGTTCCATTGAACTTCAGCTTCTTGCTTCCTGTGGCTTTCTCCCTTTCTGTCTGAATTTTATTCTGCTTATAAAGGACTCCAGTAATAGGATTAAGATTCATCCTGGGCCACACTTTAACTGAAGTAACCTCATCAAAGTTCCTACTTATAATAGATTCATACCCACAGGAATGGCTTCAGTTTAAGAACATGTTTTACTGGGGGTACATACATCACCAAACTCCCACAAAAGCCTTGAAAGGTGGAATAAAAAATTTCTTGCTTAAACTCTGAAAAAAAAATAAAAGAAAGATGAAATATTGAATGTTGAAGTGTATTGATAAAAAGAAAAATGTGTAACTCTCACTATCCTGCCCATGCTCTCATTTTCTTTTCTACCTATTCTAATTCATACCAATTTCTGAGAAAGTATTTATATTAGTCAGCTAAAGGGGTGCTGATGCAAAATACCAGAAATTGGTTAGTTTTTATAAAGGGTATTTATTTGGGGTAGAAGCTTACAATTACCAGGCCATAAAGCATAAGTTTCTACCCTCACCAAAGTCTGTTGCCACGTCTTGGAGCAAGATGGCTGCCAATGTTTGCTAGGGTTCAGGCTTCTTGGGTTCCTCTCCTCCCAGGGCTCCATTTCTCTCTGGGCTCAGCTCCTCTGTTTCCTCCATAAGGTCAGCTGTAGACTGTGAGGCTCTCTAGGCTTTGCCTCTCTCCACAAGGCCAGCTGTGAACTGTGAGGTGAATGGCTTGTCTCTTTTCCCTGGGCCTTCTCTCCTTACTCACAACCAAGCTCCTCTGTGTGCTTACTTCCCTGGGCTCCAGCATTAAAACTCCGCATTAGAACTCCAACATCAAAACTTCAACTAACTCCACTATTCTGCAGTGTAGTTTTATCTTTGAGTCCCCGCCCACCAAGGGGGTGGAGACTCAACATCCTACTGACATGGCCCAATCAAAGCCCTAATCATAATTTAATAACACCCAGAGGAATAGATCAGTTTATAAGCATAATCCAATATCTATTTCTAGAATTCATAACTATATCAAACTGCTACAGTATTGATGGAAACTCCTTGGCTTTCTCCTAAGAAATAATAATATAGTAAAATTATTTTTAAATTTCTAGCTAAATATATTGCTTGCCTTCAGATTATGCAAGAATTAACAGTACTAATAAATAAAAAAATCCCTGTAGGTCGTACATTTTTTTGTGCTTTATATAAATGGAATCCTATTATATACATTTTATATCGCTTGCTTTCTTTGTTTAATACTATATTCAAGATATTTATCCAGGGGCCGGCTGTAGCCCAGTGGATAGGGCGCCGGTACACCACATGGGAGGCCCCAGGTTCGGTTCCCGGGGACCTCTCCAAGCAGGCAGACCGCCTTGAGGGGGCAAGCCGCCATGGGCAGGGCAAAGCTGCCGTGGGCAGGGCAAAAAAGCTGCCACAGGCAGGGCAAAGCCACCACGGGCAGGGCAAGTTGCCCACAAAATGGAGCCGAGCCGCCTGCGAAAAACGGAGCCGAGCCACCCGCAAAACGGAACAGAGCCGCCCACGAGCGGGGCAAGCCGCCTACGTGGTGGGCCGACTTGGTGCGTCGCCACAATGGGGGAGACAAAAAGCAGACATAGAAGAACACAAAAATGAACGCACAGCAAGAGCAAGCAAAGAGGGGGGGATATGTAACAAAAAAAAACACAACAAAACAAGATATTTATCCAAGTTTATGTATCAATGGTTCTTTAATTTTCACTGCTGTGTATGAAATTCCATTGTACATTTATACCACAATTTATCATTTGTAATGTTGATGGACAATTGGTTTGTTTCCAGTTTTTTGCTGTAACAAACAATGCTGTCAAAAACTTTTTTTTTACCAAAAAAAAAAAAAAAAATAGCCTGATGCACATATGCAAATGATTCTGTTGGGGTCATATATTCTTAGGAGTGCAATTGCTGAGTCATAGGGTAAGTGAATCAACTTTATTAGACAACGCCATAGTGTTTTTCCAGTGTCCCATCAATTTACACTCCCAACAGCCATGTAAAAATTTTCATTTGTTTCACAATCACATCCTGCACTTGATATTTTCACTTTTTAACTGTTGCCAATTTGATAACACATTGTAGTTTTAATTTGTGTGGCCCTGAGAACTAATGAAATTAAACATCTAGGGGCCGGCTCGATAGCCCAGTGGATAGGGCGCCGGCATACCACATGGGAGGCCCTGGGTTCGATTCCTGGGGACCTCTCCTAGCAGGCAGACCGCCTTGAGAATGGCAAGCCACCATGGGCGGGCCGGAGCCGCCGTGGGCAGGGCAAGAAGCTGCCACGGGCAGGGCAGGTCGCCCGCAGATGGAGCGCAGCCAGCCACCCGTGAACTGAAAGCCGGCCGTGAACGGACTCAGAGACCGCCCACAAGCGGGGAAAGCCGCGCCTGCTCAGCGACCACTCTCGGCGCGTCGCTGCAGCGGGGGGAAGGGGAGATATGTAATAAAATAAATAAATCTTAAAAAAAAAAAAAAAGAAATTAAACATCTTTTCTTATGGTTTTTTGATCATTCATGTTTCCACTTCTGTCCCTTCCCAAGGCCTTTCCATTGGGTTTTTTAGTTTTATCATTCATTTGGACAAGTGTTTTTATTTGTATTTTTAGACAGATGCCTTAATACTAATCTTTTGACAGTAATTAGTACTGTAAATATTTTCCTTCAGTGTGGAGTGGGTATAGCTCGGTGGTTCAGCACATGTACAGGGTCCTGGGTTCAATGCCGGGTACCTCCTGAAAAAAAATATATTTTTTTCCACCAGTTTATGATATATCTTTTCATTCCTTAAATCAAATTTTAAAGGAAATACAAGTATAACATTTTAATGTAGTCAAATGATCATCTTTTCCTTTATAGTTTGTACTTCTTGTGTCTTGGTTAAGAAACCCTTTTCTAACCCTAAGGCAGAGGTTCTTAACCTTTTTTGTTCCACAGACCCCTTTGCCAGTCAGGTGAAAACCACAGACCCCTTACTAAGTCCATACTGTACTGTGTATTATTTAATATATCACACCTGAATCAACATGTCCCCACAAGAATAATGTGTTTTTTTTTTGAATTTCAGTTGAAGCTCACAGACCCCTTGTTAAGAATCCCTTCCCTAAGGCTTTAAAGTATATATTGAGGTTTAAAGGTTAAAAAAAAATGTCTAGATGATTTTCTGTTGAAGGAGAAGAAATATAGGTTGGAGGACTTACCCTAGTAGATAACAAAATTTATTTTAAATTTATAGAAATTAAAACCAAGTGGTGTTGACTCAGGATTGACAATTAGAGAAATGGAATGGCATAAAGACATATATATATCATTATGATGTGACCAAAATGGCATTGAAAATCGGTTAGAGATAAATGGACTTATCAGTAGATGATATGACAATTGGGTACCATAAGGGGAAAATTATTATATCCCTACTTCATACCATAAACAACAGTTTCAGTTGGATTAAATATTTATATGTAAATGTTAAAACTATAATTAGAATACAATATAGAAAAGTATTTTCACAATCTCACAGTAGGAGAAAATATCTTTTAAAAAATCCATAAACATAATGAAAATGATTGATAAAATTTTGACTACATAAAAATTAAGAACTTTCATTTATCAAATGGCACAATAAATAATTATAAGAAAGAAAAATGGAGAGATGATATTTGCAGAAGGATTAGTATCAGAATATATGAAAAATTCCCATAAAACAATAAGAATGAAACAGGATAAGAAACCAGCAAAGGTTGTTAAAAACATCCCTCCAACAGGTTGAATTTATGTATCAATTATAGAACTGACATCATTTTGATTTAAATCTTTCAGTTCACGAGTGTGGTATACCTCTGATTTATTTAGATCTTCTTTAATGTATATGGTTTCACACTTTTCCCATAATTATTATGCACAATTTTATTAAATTTATTCCTAGGTATTCCAAATTAAAAATTTTTATTTTAAAAATTCATTTTGATTAACTGTTGTGGTTGTATGGAAAGGCAACAGATTTTTATATATTGATTTTGTACTCTGCAAAATTTACAGAACTCTATTTTTAATTCTAGAAATTAACTGTAGATTCTGTTGGATTTTCCATATATAAAATCATATCACTTGCAAATAGTGATATTTTAATTTCTCCCCTTCTGTTCCTTCTACTGTTTATTTCCTTTTATTGCCTTTTTTGCTTGCTGGAGAATCCAGTATAAGGGTGAAAAAAATGGGCATAT
>PVKH010031807.1:0-12266 GCA_004027955.1 Chaetophractus vellerosus
GTAGTGTAGTTTCTGGACCTTCACTAAAATCATCTATCTTCTTAGATGTTTTTCTGTATAGAATCCTAAGTATCACTTCAACCATTCCTCATCACTCTTTCAGGCAGCTAACATAAAAGTGTTTCTAAATAAAGAAAATTGTCATCTATATTTCCGTTTTAATATATGTCAGGTTAAAATAAGTTTCCATATATTATGTGCAAATGAACTTCTTTACATGGCCATGGGAAATCAAAAGTAGCAGTGTGGTGATATGTGAGAATCAGAATCATTTTTACTATCTATAAAATGAACCAAAACATAGAAATGAGCCATAATTTTAAATAATTTTGTAGTACAAATAGCAAATAAAAATTAATTAATTAATTAAACATAAGAAGTGAAGAGCAAAAGCTAAACTGATGGGGAAATTTAGGCTTCTTATGATAGAAACAAACTACACAAATAGATTTATGTGATGATTTTGCTATTGAAGCTGCTCGGAACGAGGACAGTGGAAAACAATACAATCCCTTGATTGTTTTCAACTGAATTTTCTTTAAAGAATGTGGGCAGATCTTTGGCATAGAAAAAGAAAGAAGGAGTTATTTTTATAATACCAGATAATAGCTTTAAATCCAAGAGTTACTAAATGAAGGCAGGGGACTAAGCTATCATACTTTAATGTGGAAAGCTGTGCATCTTTAAATTTTTGGCAAAAAATATTCTTGGGATTTCTTTATATCTTTATCCTCTCATTGTTCACTCAGTGAATCACTGTATTATCTTTTCATTGTTTTGTTTCTCACATCAAGACAATAGTTCATATTTACCAGTAATTTTGTCACATTCCTTCCTTTCTCCAGGTAATGCATGATGCCAGAGGAGGCTTATATTTGTATGCAGAGGAGAACACTTGGGTTCCCCCGTAGAGTCAGAGCAGACTTGCTCAGGACCTACTATTTTTGTACTATGCTGAAAATTTCCTCGTGAGTGTGGCTGGACACTTATTCTTTTTTTTTTCTTTTCCTGAGCTCATTTCACAAGGTCTGAAAACCTGATCTGGTTCTTCCAAATAGAAGGTATGACATAACCTAAGTTGGAGAGAAAATAATCTTTTCTGTGTTTTGAGCTCAGAGAATGTAAATTCATTGGGTTAGAGTGTCCTGTCCCAAATTGATAAAGCACCTGCATTAGGGACATAAAAGAGGAAAAAAATTGTCTTAGGTTGTACCATTCGACAACAAAGTCCATGTGGACAAGATTTTTGCTTATTCATACTTGTCTTTCCCATAGTCACTTGAACAATATTGCATATAGAAGTTTTCTCTACATATTGTTGAATAGACCTGAAAACGAAAAAAAAAAATCAAATCATACTATTTGGTTACTGCTGCTGTTAATTGGTGTGGTTCATCTTATATAAAGCTGAGGTCTTAATGTATGGGAAGATTAGTAAAATTAAATTTATTGTTTATAAAGATAAGATTATGTTTATGGAAATAAATGTAATACATATTGTTTTGTTATATTTTACTTTATATCATGGCAACTTATTTGCATATTGCTATTGAATATATGGGACTATAAGACTATCACAAAAGTAAAGACTTGAAATTCTAAGAGCTAAAGGTTTTCAAATGTTCTTTAAATGCATTTTAAATATTTATTAATTCTCCAATTAAGTTCACTTTGTTAAGCTTCAGCAATTCAATTACAGTTAATTATTTGTCTTTTAAAAAAGATTTTATATGGAAACCAGATGCCCAATCACATTTGATTTTTTTTGTCATTTGTCTAAAATGGTTTCTATGAAAAAGACAAGGATGAGTATTAGAAAAAAGAGAAAGAATGTTTGCAAAAGAAGACGGTAGAAATGTTTCCTGCCAGTTTTCAATTGATTTCACTTGTACTTTCCCTACCAGTTTTGTAACTTATATGTTTCAGTTCTTTTATGACACTCAAACAGTTATGGAGTTTGTATGTACACATTCATATTCAAGCCTATGTAGT
Source organism: Chaetophractus vellerosus (assembly GCA_004027955.1). Classification (NCBI taxonomy): domain Eukaryota; kingdom Metazoa; phylum Chordata; class Mammalia; order Cingulata; family Chlamyphoridae; genus Chaetophractus; species Chaetophractus vellerosus. The sequence goes on from PVKH010031807.1 coordinate 1,993, forward strand.
TTGTTTATAATTAAAAACTTTTAGAAATAAGAGAAAGGAATAAAATTACTTGTGATGTGACTTATAACATGAAGTTTATCATGAGAAGTGGCTACATTGAGCAAACATCAAAATTTGTTTTTACTGAAAATTTCCCTACCGAGTAGATATAGGAAGTTCTATGTAGTGTTGTAGCATTATTTGTTATGGCTGCTGTTAAAGTTGTTGGTCATCAATTTCTTTTTCATAGCTCTCAGAAAATGAATAGCAAAAAGGGGCAAGAAAATAACAATATTAGCGTTTCTTTCCATATTTGCAGCCTTTTCACTGTTATAAAGGCGGCATGGTAGTAGATGGACAGCAATTCCAAAAAGTTTTAAATTTGCAAAAATCTAATCCCAGTTCATGGACTAATTACCATGCAAATTATCATTGTTGTACCTATAAAGTTGTTAAACTATAGTGAAAATCAGTGAGTTTCCTATACTTCTAAAGGAAGAATGGCACTATCCTTTTCTCAACAACATAACAATAATTCTTAATTATTGACAGTAATCTCAATGTACAAAAGTGGTTTTGGTCTATCATATTGCTCCAGAGAATGTGCATTTTACATGTACACTTATTGTTTAGTATTTATTATTCCATGAAAGAGATTGACCTTTTTCAGAGACAGGAAATGTTCAGGGAGAGATCGCACAAAAGTGGTTTCTGAATTAATGACCCTTTACCATCTTCATTTAGAATGTTTCTGAAATTATTTGGGGTAGGTGTGTAATGGACTCACCGCTTAATTATAGAACTCAACGTATTCATGACAGCTATGTCAGTAGGTCAGAGTAGGGGGAAATTACTAATCTTTGTAAAGTAGTAAAACTTATCAGACTGGTGTACACTATTACTGAGGCTTACTGTAACCTGAACTTTAGTTTATTATCGTTAGTTTGATTCATAAGCTATACCTCACAGTTTTAACATGGAATAGCACAGTATATGCATGAAATCTTTGGGTCAAATAGAAACACAAGAGCATAATTTGATCCATAAATCATTATCCTGAAGTTGAAATTATAGCAACTCAATGGAGCATAAGAAAAATAGAAATTGATGTATTTTCTAACTATATCAATAGGGCAAAATGATTAGCCTGGAATTCATGATTTAATCACATTTCTCTTAAAAACTTATGTCTATGCTCATTTTTGTTGTTGTTAATTTGGATTAATGCTATATACTCATAGCTGTATTGCCATGGACAATAGGTTTGTGTTTAAACAACTAGTGTTGTCTTGTTTATAATGACTCTAATGGGAAAAATAAAAGCAACCTGAATTTTACTAAAACTCTCAGAGAAAGAATTTAGAAAAGATGCTTTAGTAGTCTCAAAATTCCATTAACATAATAGAAGAGGAATATGGGTGCATGTGTGTGCGTGTGTGTGCGATCTTGATATGCCTACAGTTGGTTGAAGATAGATTGGCAGTAACAGCTGCCACCAGTGTCAACAATCAAGTACAATGAAGTGTGGCAATCCCCCAACTGCTTTCCATTCAAATGAGTTATGAGTTCTTACTGTTCAGAATCACTCTCATTTAAAAAAAAACAAAACGAAAAAAAAAACATAAGTCAAGTTGTGAGAATTAGGGAATATCCACCTGGCAGGCAAATTTTCATGCTTTGAAAAAAGTGGAAAAAAGCAATGACATTAGATCAATCAAAGTCACTAGAAAATGTTAAAATGAGAAAAAAAGAGCTGAGCATTGAGAAATAACAAAAAAGCAGTCGATGGAACCCATTGATGAGAATGAGTGTCAGTTTTTCTTGGTTCAAGGACTCTGATACAATGGATAAGAGCACAGAGCACCCTATCAGAAACACACGGAGGCAACTGCAGAGGGGCAAGGGGTCCACTTGACCCCCAACATCAAAGCCTAGTTGGAGAAAAAAGTGGTTGGTTACTTGTAGCTTAATCCAACATTACACACTTCTTTCAAACATCAAAAATGCTGCTCAGCTTTTGGATTGCTGGGCATTCTAACTACTAATCCAGCCTTAATTATAAAAATTGTATGCTCCTTCAATTTCCTGCTCCATGCAGCACCATATGTATGCTGGGAGCCAGAGTCATGGGAAAGAGGTAAAAGGAAATTAGGGAATATTACAAGTGAAAGGGAAATATTGCTTACTTAGTTGTTATTAGTTGTTATGGCTAGCTAGTATGTTCTAGAAGCATCTGTATGCAAATATCTCTTTCATAGAAATATGAACTAAACTACAGATTGTCCCTATGTTTTGTAGGAAAATTAGATTTAAAAAATACTCTTCCTTAATTCTTGCCAATAGACGGAAACACTCTGAGGTACCTTGAATGGCATTGGGGTCCCACAGATCACTTCAAGCTACTCTTCTCAAAAGAAAAAGGACTCATTTTTCTTTTCAACCAGATTTTACCCACAAACATTGATTTGTGATCTTTTTGTGCCCTCGGGTCTAAAATGCCAGTTGTGCCTATGAACTTGAACTTGAATCATGACAAGTTACAAAGTTACATAAATTACCTAGAGAACAAAATAAATAAATTATCCCAGGGAATTCCCATGGATATCGTAAGTCTGTGGCTTCTTACTCTTCCTGATGATTAACATGAACTCATCCTTTTTCTTCCCATAACATCTCTCTAAATGCTGGTAGACAATTATCATGTCTCTCTTTCAATTGTCTCCCCTCTAGCCTGAACATGTCCATTGCTCACAGGTCTGTCTTATTTCCAAACCTTTTATCAGTTCAACAGCTTTCCTTTGAACTTACTCCAGTTTGTCTTTCTTTTCAAACATATGATATCCAAAACAGAACACAATATTCAAGTAGGCCTAGATGGAGCAACTCAAAGCTGTAAAAGTGGGTTCTTTCTTTTTGCATTCCACTTAAAGTCTAGGTGCATTAAAGTCTTTGCCTTTATTGGCAATAGATTTTTTTAATCCTTCTAAGTTTATTGACTACAATCTGTAACACCAGAGACTTTAGTACTATTAAATTCCCTCATGTGTTAATATGAACAGATTACTCCTTCATATTAATATTTTCTATCAAGCAACTTCTCCAATGCATTAAAAATCACTGTGTTAATATCTTTCTTCAGTGTTACTTATAATCACTCTTACTTTTTATTTGCTTATGTACATGTTTAGTACTTTTTTGTTACCTTTTATATCATGTTTACAAAGTATAGCACAACATTGAATTAAATGTTAGAGAAGACAAGGTAAAATGTACATTTTCTTTGAACATGACATTGTCCTATTAACAATTATTCTGGTACCCAAAAGATCAGAAACAATAGGCTATCCATCTTTTAGTAGGTTCCTCTAATCCATATTTCTCTGGTTTCTCTATAAGAATGCCACCCCCTGCTTTTGAAAAGAGGACAGGTGTTAAATGACAGCTGCACTAGGTCTCTTCTGGCAATCTCCCAACAGTGAATGAGGCTCTCCTCCTCATGCCTCCCCATCCCCAGCCTGATCCCCAATTTTCCTCACCTCCTTCACAGACATGTAGAATATAGAACAGAAAAGAATACAACTCAAATTGGAATATATATTGTTATTTATCAATATTGCCTTTTTATTTGTAAATTCACAAGAGAATGATGCTTAACATTTATATCCTTTAACAAAAGTAGCACATCCCAAATAGGTCCTTTACATTATCAAGAACACTGAAATAGTTAAAAAGAATGCAACTAATATGTTATCACTTGTTTTTTCTAAAGTTTTACTTTCTTTTAATTTAGATTGAACATTGAAGAATCAAGACCCCACTGTAGTAAAAATGATTACACCTAATAGTATTTTGGAACTATACTAATACATGAAATGGTTTTAGTAAACTAATACTAGACTCAAGAAGAAGAATATACTTCTGATATAAGAAATTCTCATGTTATATCTAGGAGATATTTAAAAGATATTTATTCTGTGTAAATATCTGACGGTCCAGCTAAAGATTGGCAAAATAAATCCATTAATTCAGAGCAGTGCTGTGTTAACTTTTCCAACCAGTAAGAGCAGAAGAATTTTTCCAACAGGGCTCTGAGATATAGTCCTGAGTAGTCAATTAAAAGCAAGGCATCATTTTGAAATCTTGTATTTTATCTAAACATTCATGTGAATTTTGCATTCATAGTAAAGGGGTAGTTGTTGTCAAATGAATGCAATGCTTCACATTAAATGGTAGATAAATTCTTTCCTCCTCCTCCTTCTCCCTCTCCTTCCTTTTCCCTTCCCCTTCCCCTTACCTTCTTTTTAGCAAAAGTGCTCATTAAGAAGATAAAACACATTTATCCTGAAATTATAGTTTGTAATGTATTAACTTATTTATTGCTGTCATCCAAATTCTTGTCCCAGCATTTAAGAACCCATAGGGCCCAGAACAATGCCTGGCACACAATGGGAGCTAAACAAATATTTGTCAAAAGAATAACTTAACCTTATGCGGCTTCCTATGCCCCTGGTCCATCATGGAGATTCTCCAGAAATCTTTCACTCCCATGTGAGGTGCAGGAATTATGAGCATCTTTGTGATCAAGATTAATTACTTAGTTTTTCAACTGTATCATCCAATCAATTTGAACAAATAAGCGACATCATTCTACTTCCTGTACCTCTAATACAGCTCTAAGCCATTGTTCCTAATGTCAGTCTGTTTTCCTCATTTAAGAGAAGGGAAAGGGAGGGAGAGCCTGAGGGCAGAAACTGCATTCTTTTCTTTCTAGTCCTAGTGAATGGGTGGCTGAATGAAAAAAATGAATGCATCATGGGTGAAAGCATGGCTGTCTCAGAGGACTTATTTTTATGTGATCCAACGGTTGGACCCAAAATTATTTAAGGCCGTCTGTAATCTCTTTTTCAACCTTGTTTCCAACTCTGTAATACATTATGCTCGGTATATTGAATGCGTTCAATAAATGCTAGGTTCCATCCAAGGTAGCATATGCTTGGCATGTAATAGTGCTCAATAAAGGCTATTTGTCATTCCTTTTCCCAGTCTATAATTTAGGCACTGTGCTCCCATCAATCTGTACTGACCTGCTACTGCAAAAACACAGGTACATATGCTAAATTTATATTAACTTCTGCTATTCACCTTACAACTTCCCAACTTGTAAAGTGCTGTGATTTTCTTCCACTTCACCTGTTTTCAGTCAAATACAGCTCAATTTTCACCTTTTTCCTCCCAAGATCTCTAAACCCTTTTAGTTCTCCCACCCATGAATAACTAGTTGATACTCGAAATGAGCATATTTAGCAGTATATCATTTTGTATTGTTCACGAATCACTAGAGATTAGTCTTTTCTCTCCAAATGGCTTGTCACATTCCCTTGCATTGAAGGTGACTGTAGATACATAGTAAGTATTCAATGAGTATTTTGGACAGATTTATAAATATCTTTCATGGTTCTTAATTTTGTTTCTTCTTAAATTATGATAGCTCAAAAGCTAATAAAATCATTGTAGAAAAGAATGTTTTTAAAAAGTTTTACTCCCATGAAAAATTATTTAAAATCCCTCTAGCTTGAAAACATCCATTTGGCTGCTTTGTGGAATAAAAAGCCAACATGGTTTAGTTAAAGATTGAAATGTTCTCATATTTATTTGATCTGTGGGATCAGTTTTTCAGTTCTGCATGTCTTTAAACTTCATGGGAGTCATTTTTCAGGAAATTGCAAATTATTCTGTATCAACTTTCTTTGTCTCTTATTCTATGCTGCTCTTAAACTTAAAAGGCAACAAGACTCCCTCCTTGTCCTGAGGGCTGTTGTAAATTGATTTGGGAGTAGGGAGATTGGGGGTAAAGGAAACTGCTTCTCATCACTGCATTTAAATGCCATTTCACTTTTTGAATGCTTATCTACTCTAATAATAAATGCATTGATTAAAGAAATTAATTTTATCTTAGAGTTTATTTCCTTTATTGAGAGATACTTAAAATTTTCAAATATGCTTTTAAAAATATAGTCAGAATATCATTATTCATGTATTATTTATATCGCACAAATACTTTTCAGAAGTTATAGCAATATCCTCTTAATGTTTACTTAGTGCTTGTTTCAAAAGAAGGTTGAATTAAACTTGTAAAAAGAACCTCAAGTACCTGTGTTTTTGGTCTGTTATTATAGTCGTAGCAGATTGCCAATGTCCTAGAAAGACAAAAAGTCCAAACTCCAAAGAGAGAACACAATGTGCTATTTACACTTTTTGGCTGGCAATAGTATAGAAGCATGTGAGCATACGATTATATTTTTCTCAAAGCTTTGTTGGAGGTATTGAAGAAAGAGTCTAGACATGATACTGGATTAAGAACTCACAACAAGAAGTTAGTGGATTATAATAGCAGGAAAGAATAATCTTCTGTATACTTTATTGGGCTTACCTTGTATGTCAAATGTCAGCTCTTTTCCCCCCGCATTTTCGAAAGACAATAGCATTGTTGATAGTTTTGCCTGTGCATTTGCGAGGATGCTTTGTTGGAACCAGTCTGCCTTTAGCACATGGAGGCAGGACTGTAGTTGAAAAAGCAGAAGGGAAATGCCGGGGAAGTTTCTTCAAAACTATAATGTCTGTTTACATTTTTGTGTGTGTGAGAGAAATGAAGCCACAGTTGAGTTAAGAGACAAAGTACTGAAAACATGTCACAATATGTTACTGTCACAAAAATTTTAAATTTATATTACTTTATGGAACTTGGAATAAGATTTTTATGCAGGTATAACTCTTTGGGTTAGTCATCTTATCAAGTCTGGTTGAGCAGCCTTATCAGAAGATTGTGTGATAATGAAAAGAGAAAGACTTTGGACAATTACCCCAAATCTTTAAAGAAAAGAACTATTTCCAGGTACTCTCTTGCTTTTTTGTTCTTATTCCTCCTCCTGCCATTTCTACAGCTTGGGCTCAGGGAAGACAAATGATATGGGTTTCCTTTGAGAACCTTGGTGGGACAAGCAAAATTTGGAAATTTGGAGGGTTTTGAATATGTGATACTAGCACCCTACATGTAGACCTTCCAAAACCTGTCCCTCTCCTTTAAGTAACTAGCAACAGTACAAGTGATTTTTTAAAAAAGTACTCTCTATGGGACTATGCCCAATAGCTTTCATTCTGCATTTTCTGTCTTCGAGTAAAATGGTTATTTAAAAAAAGTGACTTAAGGCTCTAACCATAGATAGCCATTAACTATCACATAATATTTTAAAATGAAGAATAAAGGCAATATCTTGGGTAACTACCTTGGTAGTTCAATGGTCCCCTCTTTGCAATTTATTTCTAAAAGACAAAGTGAATTTAGTGTGCAATTGTACTTTATTTGACCTGTGTAGCTCTCTGATCATGATCATTTTACCTACCTATCTGCTTGTGGAATTTCACTGTTTAAAGGTTTTTCTTCTTTCTGTCTAAATGATGTAAAGCCATGTTGTACTGTATTAAAAAGTTACCACTTTTCACTGAGATCTATTTGCATTCCTAGAGTAGTGGAATTGATTGGGGTATAGTTATTTATTTATAGTTATAGGTAATAGCTTAAGTAGAAGACATACTGTGATTTATAATTTATAATTTCTCTCTTTCATATTTCGAAAGTTGGTATTAATTTCTCAGAAACATTTCTCCAAAAAAAAAATTCACACTGGGTAGGATTTTTGCCGCACTTTGGAATGGTTGAGCTAAGTTACTTAAGTTATTTGAAGTTATTCAAATATAAAACAAATGCATTCATTCTCCTTCTAAGAAACTGGCTTGAACATTATAAACCAATAGAAGCTATAAACCTCAATCTTTGTGTGATTATGGACCATATCAAGGAAGGAGGAGAACAGAGTGTGGTCTAAAGAATATCAAATGATTTTTTATATTGTAGAGCTTTTAAAATGCTGAAAATTACAGTTTTCTGCCTTTGAATATTTTTACCTCTAATTTTAAACCATCTTACTGACTTCATAGGTGAGTTCATGTCTTTAAAGATATAAAGAGAATGAACTAGGACATGTCCAATTAAATGTAAAATAACTAACCCAATTACTTCATTATTTAAAAATAATTTGATGCAGCCACAGAAGGATGTTATTATATATTATACATATGTTTATACATATGTTTTAGCCTGCAAATGCTGTCTGCAGTACTTAGGATGAATTGGGGAGAAATAGAACATTGTTATAAGGAAATCTAATCAGCCACTATTAAATAGTGGATAAACTAAGCAGCAGTCATAGAATTGGATATAAAGGAATTGATGACAAACTTTTCATAATCTAAATGGATAGGGATTAGAACTAGCTTTTGGCAGCAGAGGAGAAAGAGGAATTGAAGAAGACCCAATATTTAAAATCTGAACAACTCTGGGCATTGTAATGTATACAAACATTATAAGGAATGCAGATGAGGGAATAGGTTTTGAGACAAAGATGCATTCTGTTTGAACATGATGAGCCTGAGGTGCATATAATGTATCATGTGGTCATATCTAGGCAGTTGGAAATGTAGATTAGTAACATGGGTCAAAAAAAATGTAATCAATAAAGGAAGGGCAGAGTCATAGGTTAGAGAATCCTTAGGTAAAGGAGAAAGAGGAAGACTTTCAAGGGAAGAAGATTGTATTAGTCTGCCAAAGGGGTGCCGATGCAAAGTACCAGAAATCTGTTGGCTTTTATAAAGGGTATTTATTTGGGGTAAAAGCTTAGTTCCAAGGCCCTAAAGAGTCCAACTCAAGGTTGCCTTCTTACCAAAGTTAGTTGCTGTGTGTTGAAGCAAGATGGTTGCTGATTTCTGTGTGGGTTTAGCCTTCCCCTCTAGTCTTCCTCTCTCTCACCTGTAGGCTGGCTTAGGGATTATCTCACAGCACTTCCTCTCTCTCCTGGCATAGGGCTCATTTTTCCCTGGGCCTTCTCAGCTGTTCTGTTCTCTTCCCAAAGTCAGCTGTAAATTATCAGGCAAATGGTTAATCTCCCTCCGGGGCCCCAGGATCAAAAAATGACAGAGTTCTCTCTCTTCCCATGTGTCTTCTTGAGTGAGTGTCCATTTATATCAATCCACCAAGGTGGCAGGGACTCAACCTGAGCTACTCCTTACTGACATGGTTGAATCAAATCCCTAATCTTAACTGGTAATTTAATCAAGGGCTCCTCAACTGAATCCAATATAATCATAGGGTATTACACATGCTGAGAAGAAGAGATTCATTTACAAACATGATTATTCTCTTTTTGGGGTTTACAGAAATAATCTCAAACTGTCACAATGATGATGAGAATGAAAGCATCTATCTCTTCTGGACATCCTGCCACCACTGCTTCCACTCTACTTCCAGATTTCTCAAGAAATGAAAACTAAATAAATAAAAAGATGTTTTGTTGGGGGTGGGGGATCTAAAATCACCATGACATATGGAAACAGTGTTCCACCTGCCTCTTCCTCTGTTCTTGCTTCTGTTTTTCTTCAATTTAACATTTATCACTATCTGTCATACATTTATATGTTCATTTGTTTATTGTCTGACTCTAACCCATTAGGATAAGTTGTATGAGATTCAAGACTTACCTGTTTCTACCAATGCTGTATCCTTAACTCTCAAAAAATGATTGTTGAATGAATGAAAGAACTACAAGAGAAGAAAATTGAAAAGCTTCCATTAGATATAGGATAAGTACAGAGAGACTCAAAGACACATTGAGAGTCTTCTGGAAATTCCCCTTACTGTAGAAGAGCAGAATGACTGGATATTCATGGAGGACATATTGGCAAAGATCAACTTATTTTCCAATGTATAGTGATAAAGCAGTTTAAAGAAAAAGCAGAAATAATAGACATGAAGTTGGCCCACTAGTGAAGCTTACAATATTGGAGTCAGCTGGGACGAGCCAAAAACTGACATGGTAGTGGAGTTTGCACTTGAAGGAGGAGTCAGAGGAATAGAAAACCTTTATGTAGGTTCCTTCCATAGTAGATCACTGCCCCTACTAGATAGTTGTAGAATTTCTTCCAAGAAGCACTGCCAAAAATAATCTCTGCGTCACACGTCTTCCTTCTCCTGGGGACCTGAATGCAACAAGCAGAAAATCTCAGTGACAGAGCAAGCAAAAGTACAAGGAATATTTAGGAATCAGAAATTGTATACCTAAATATTCAACAGGACAACACAATTTTGAAACTAAATCTGGTGTCTGATGAAATAATCTGCAATTTGGTAAAGATTATATAGTTATAAAAACACTTATTTGTGGAATTATAAACCATAATGGAAG
>PVKH010031808.1:0-12269 GCA_004027955.1 Chaetophractus vellerosus
AGATTACCAATGCATACTGTTAACAGATAATTTCCTCCTTTTCAGATTAAGACTTGCTAGCAATGTCTCTGCAACATTTCAAATATGCTATTGATTGATTGACAGAGTATAGACACACACATACTCTAATTTATATTTAGTTTAACCAAACATACAGAAAGGAGTCAGTGAACTATGAGTAAGACCTGTGCTTGTTTTGATTCCTGCATAAAACGATTAGAGCTTTGGTGGCAAATATATATGGCTTCTCCATGCCATCTCCGTACTCAACTGCACAATAAGTAGCACACCTTCTCAACCAGTTCTATACACTGGCTATTCCTTTTTGAAAATAAATGCTGAGAAGATTTCTTCATTGGATGAAATAGCAGGTCCTATAGTAAAAATTACCAAATGAATTCATGTGGGTGAGTTTGGAGCCACAGTATAAAAGAATGAACAATGAAAATGATTACAATGAATATAGAGGTCAATGTTGGTCCCTAAGTGACTATCCAGTAAATGGTAAGTGCCCAGAATGAATGAGATCAATTGTGGAGAAAAATCAATGTGGTCAGGCTGCAAGAGAGCATTAACTTTAATGGTTCTCATTTTTATGTATAAATTCTACTTCACAAAGAGAAAAAAGAGCAATAAAACAAGTTAGGCTGGTCCTTAGCTATTTTTCTTACATTTGCCATACTTTCGTGGCTCAACATAATTCTGGCCATGCAAAACCAGAGGAATGACAGTTTCAACACATGACTCATAGGGAATTAACCATTTTTAAATCAGATTGTTGAAAACAAATGAGATTGTTTATAATCACCTGTGGTTTGGTTGTTATGATTACATTAATTCATTCATTTAATCTTTATTTAATCCCTTCATGTGTCCAGCAAGCACTGTTAGAGGCATTGAAAATACAAGAGTGAATGAGGTAGATAAGATCCCTGCTCTCATGGAGATTATATTTTATGATGTGAGACAGCTCATAAGTAAGAAAACAAATAAACAAGCAAAGCTTCATAAAGTAATAAATGCTATAAGTAAACAGAGTTTATGCATGGGGGTGGGGGAAACACCATGCATGTGTATTATATAAGGAAGGGTGATCAAGGACAAAGCTCTCTGAAGAGGTGGGCATTTGAGATGGGAATGATGAGGAGCCCACTCTGTGAAAGGTTGTGGAAAAACATTCTAGGCAGAAGGAGCAAGTGAAAAAGCTCTTCATCAGGAATAAGCTTAAAGTGCTTTGGAATAGAAACAAGGCCTGTGAGTTGGAGCATAATGAAAAAATGGGAGAGTGGCAAGAAATGAGATTAAAGAGGGAGGCAAGGGCCAGAACATGGTGTGCTTTCTAGACCATGGAAATGAAATTATGTTTTATCATCAGTGCACGGAGAAACCATTGGATGGTTTTAAGTAAGCTGTAACAGAACCTACTTTAGTATAGTTTAGGTTTCTGTGTGAAGAATGAATTAACCAATAAACAACTGATCAACTAATTGCTTGGTTCCAAGTCAGTTAAAATAGTTATGCTAAAATTCATTCATTCAACAAAGATTTGCTCAGCATTTCATGTTAAGCATCGGGACTATAGCGGCAAATCGGGTGTGGCCTTTGCCCTCAAGGATCAAATGGTCTAGTAAGGAATACAGAAATTAAATAATCAATTACAGCTTTGATTTTACCCAGATGAGGGTAGGAATGCAGCCTAGTTTCTGCCTAATTTGAATTTAGCCTGGACAAGAGGATTGGAGTCTATGATTCTCCACTGAACCAGCCCCATTTTTCCTGTAATTAACAAGGTTTTATATCAATCAGGCTTTCTTTAGTTGCAACAGATGTAAAATCAAATCAAAGTAGCTTGCAATTTTTAAAAGTGTATGGTAGATTTATTAGTTCATGTAACTAAACATTTCAGATCTGATTATCATGGCTAGCCTCAGTCATAATAGCTTAAAGAATCAGCCAATGGAATTCAGTGTGGGCAGAAAGCCTAGGAAACACAAGCTGGAGCTTTGAAAAGGTGGAAGCCACAGATAATCTAAAATCCACAAATAAACTCAGTTCAAATTCTCCAGTGATCCCTGAGCTGCTTTTGCTTCAGGAAGACTCCAAATTTCTCAGTGTAAAGCAACAGATGGAAGACTAAAAGAGTTCCCTGTTGTTTACCACAGGGAAGAGAGAGTTTGAGTTTTGAATCCCATCCCAAATATGTTCAAAGACTTAAAGGAAAATATGCACATAATGAGAGAAGAAATGCAGAAACCCAGCAGAGAAATGGAAACCATTTTTAAAAATCAAATGGTAATTCTAGAACTATGAAGTAAATTAACTGAAATGACAAATTTACTGGATAGACTTGACAACAGATTGAAGATAACAAAAAAGAGTATCAGTAAACAAAAACTTAAATAATTCATCACCATTTGACCTGTACTATAAGAAATACTAAAATTCTTCAGGCTAGGAAACCAAGGAAGTACCAGGTGGAAATCTGGATATACAAGCAGAAAGAGAGAGTGCTGGAAATGGTAATTTTATGACTGTTTTCTTCTTTTAATTTCTTTAAAGGACATGTTATTTTTTTTAATTGTAACATGTTATTATGAGGTTTATTATGTATGTCAGTTAACATATAAGGTAACGATACCTCAAAGGCCAGAGAGTAATTAAACCTGTACTATTTCAACATTCTTATATTTTGTTAGATGTAGTGAAAAATTAACTCTAAGTAACTCTAAGCCTTTTAATTAAGGATAAATATTAAAATCCCAAGAGCAACCACTAAAACTGCCAATAAGTTTAGCTAAAATGTCAAGAGGCATTAAAATGGAATATTAAAATTATTTATTATCTCTAAGAGAGTAAGAAAGGAGGAAAAGAAATGGTTAAATAGTAATGGTTTGAACACTACAATTAAAAGACAGAGATTGTTAGATTACATTTAGGAAGAGACCCAGTTATGTGCTGTCTTTAAGAAGCCCATTTTAAATATAAAGACACATAAATATAAATATAAATATAAATATAAAGGTTAAAACTAAAAGGATGGGAAAAGAAATACTATGGAAACAGTAGTTATAAGAAAGCTGGAGGGCTATATTAACATCAGGAAAAAATGGACTTAAAAACAAGTTGTATTATCAGAGATAAAGGGGATCATTTCATAAAAATAAACAAGTAAATTCAAAGAACATAACAATTATAAATGTCTAGATCTAATAAAAGAACTTTAAAATATATTAAGTAAACTTATAAAACTAATGTGTGAAAGAGATAAATTCCCATAGTTAGAGATATTAATAGCCTGAGCTAACTGACATTTATAGACTTCACCCAACAAGTGGAAAATGCACATCCTATTGAAAGGTACACAGAATGCTCACCAAATTCCAAATTGATCCACTTACTAGGTTATAAATGAGTTTCAATTGATTTCAGTAGTTTCAAAAAAATTGAAATTATAGAGTATATTCCTTGCCTAATATGAAATTAAAATATAAATCAATAAAAATAAAATATGCAGAAACCCCAAATATTTGTAAATGAAAAAGCAAAGCACCTTTCTAAATAATCTATGAGTTAAAGAGGAAATCAAAAGGCAAATTAGCAAATATTTCCATTAGAAAGATAATGAAAATATAGCATATTGGGATGAAGTGATCAAAGTTAAAATCATAAATAACATAATGATATAAACCCCTTGGTATGATTCACTGAAAAGTACACAACATCATTACTGTGGTATTCTTCCCAAAAATGCCTAAGCTTGTTCTAATCATGAAAAAGTAGACATACCCAAATGGTCATTCATTCTTCAGATATTCTGAAAAACAATTGACCAGTATTCTTCAAAATGTCAACAAGTAAAGACTGTGGGACAGTCACAGGCTGGAGGCATATATGCAGAAATAACAGAACAAAAAAATTAGTGGAATAATAGTGAAATTCAGATAAAGCCTGTACTTTATAGTTCACAGCCTTGTACCAATTTTGCTTTCATGGTTTTAGTAGTTTTCCTATGATTAGGTAAGAGTTAACTTTAGGGAAAGTTTGGGGAAGGATATATGTGAACTCTCTGAACTCTTTATTTTCATTTTTCTTTGTCTAAAATTTGTTCAAAAGTTAAGTTGTGGGATACATCTAAAGCAGTGCTGAGAGGTATAAGATACAACAATCCCTCAAAACATTAAATTTTAAAGTTTAAAAAATAAAGGATCTAAATTTCTAACTTATGAATTTTGAAAAATAACAAATTAGGTCAAAGTAATAGGAACAAGGAGGTTTTAAATTTAAGAACAGAAATCAATAAAATAGAAAACAGATCAGATAGAAAATTGACAGAGAACCAAACTCACTTTTCTAAATTCTACTTTTTTCTGTTTGTTAAAATAAGGGAATTATGATATAATAATTGAAGTACATGAGTTATATATTGATGTGCTTTTACCAGGGACCTAGAAGTATTCAGAGGGTATGTTAAGAGAAATTCAAACCTTGACCACCCAAGAAATATTAATTTGTGTTTCACAGCCCTTTCAAGAAAGGTTTATAGTAAAAAATTTTTAAAAATTTTTAAAAAATAAATAAATAAACAAAAAAATAATAATTAAAAATAAATTAATTAATTAATTAATTTAAAAAAAGAAAGGCTTATTGTTAGGTCAGTATCCTTGTACTCTGCTTAGCACCAAGGTGACATTCAGATGGTCCTTAGTGCATAAGGAAGCCGTTTCTGTTTCATACTTTACATTAAAACTATTGCCCTTTGGGCTCCCAGATTTATACAGTGAAAGTCTCCTATTAGACTGTCCCTTTTCAGGTTTGCCCAACAAAACTTTGAAAAACTGAAGTCCAAATTCATCAGTTTCAAAATGTTCTTTTATCAAAAGCAGTCTCAGTTCTCTGCTTACCACCCTGAACTCCAGCCTTTGCTTAAAGCAGAGGTCACCAAACGTTTTCTATAAATAGTAAATATTTTAGGCTTTCATTACAGAGCATGCATACACTGTCCAACACTTGCAAAAGCAGCCGTGGACAACAGGCAAAACACGGCCATACTTATGTCACAATAAAAGTTCATTTATGGAGACTGAAATTTGAACTTTGTATAATTTTCATGTGTCACTTTCCCCCAACCACTTAAAAATGTAAAACCATTCTTATCCCATGAGCCATACAAAGATAGGTGGCAGGCCATATTTGGCTTGCAGGTTATATTTTAAATACACACACACATAATGCATATGCATAAAAATATTATATATATATTATATACGTATAGGCATGTACCTAAATACACAGCAGAAGGCTATGGTCAGATATCTAGCCAACTATATTGCCCAAAAATGAAGTAAATGAAGCAAAACTTACATTTAAAAATACAGATTTCATTAATATCCCTAGAGTTTTCTTTCAAACTACTTTTCCATGGTAAATTCTCACATATTCAGAGCCACTTTTCTACTGCAGTTAGAAGTGATAGATGAGTCCATTGAACCCATTTCATAAAATATAATTGTGTGTTTATTTATGCTTAGTATGGCACTTTAAGTTGAAAATTATCTATTTTATCTTAACATATATGGAATTGAGTAGAAATAAAGTATAATAAAAAACATGAATTTCAGAGTAGTTTGAAAACTGATAATAGAGAAAAGAAGATATACAAGATATGCACTATTTTTTAAATTCTCAATATTAATGGTATTTCCTAGGACCACTATAATAACATGTCTTATAATAGCTTAGCATTCATAGTAGATAGTACATCTTTTTACATTTAAAAAAATTTAAGAACCAAAATGACCAGTGTGAACTTATTCCTGTTAATAACTTTTGATTCTATGGGAAAAACCACAATTTTTAAATGGAAGTAATGGATGGTGGAAGATAAGAACAGTGTAGAGTATATAATGGAAAATATAAATATTTAATATAATAAGTAAAACACAGAAGTTAGATTAATTCCCATAAACAAAATATGCAAATAAAAAGAAATATTCTTATATCCATTACCCAAAGCAAAGCATTGTGTATGAGTGTTAAAAACATTGGTATACAAGAATACACTAAGACAAATTTGATTAAACTGCACATTTTCATTTATTAAGTAAATCTACACAAAATAAATATATCCAGAAAATTAAAATGTCTTTAGTCCTTTGAAGGAAAATGAAAGTTGGAATGAAGGACATTTGTAGGGTGGCTAATTGAGTTCTTTGACACTGTCTTCATAAGATACATCTTATGAAGGTACTTTTCCCTAATTGTGGAAAAGAGAGGTACAGAGTTCTGAAACAGATATGTTATAAGAAGGAGAATCCAACTCTCCCATAGCATCTATATCTTCAGGCAACTTTAGTTCACATGTTTATACATCCACAGCTCAAATTTTGAAACCTGTTTTTTCGTTTTTTTTAACTAATGTTTTCTGAATCCCAAGATGCTCTGACTGCTTTTCAAAAATAAAAATAAAAAATAAAGATAATTTGGCCCTAACTCATAATAAACACTTAGAATCATCAAAACTCAAATGATAATCATATTTGAAGGCTGCTAATCATGAATAAGCAAGACCAGCATCTAAATTTCCAATGGAATACAACATATATTGCCAGTACATTTACTAGCCTTAAGTGCCAAAGATGTTAAATTATCTAATAGAATATAATGTGTGATTCTTTCAATGCTTCAGTAAGTCTGCAGCCTAAAGAAGATAACCTCAGTCTACAGAAACTGTAAAGGGGCTAGTATCTATTCAGAAATAATTTTGGCTCAAAATCCTAAGCCTAGGGGCCGGCTCGATAGCCCAGTGGATAGGGCGCCGGCATACCACATGGGAGGCCCCGGGTTCGGTTCCCGGGGACCTCTCCTAGCGGGCAGACCGCCTTGAGAATGGCAAGCCGCCATGGGAGGGCCGGAGCCGCCGTGGGCAGGGCAAGAAGCTGCCACGGACATGGCAAGAGCCACCACGGGCAGGGCAGGTCGCCCACGGATGGAGCGCAGCCAGCCAACCCGCGAACTGAGAGCCGGCCGTGAACGGACGCAGAGACCGCCCACAAGCGGGGAAAGCCGCGCCTGTGCAGTGACCAGTCTCGGCGTGTCGCCGCAGCGGGGGGGAGGGGAGATATGTAATAAAATAAAAAAAATAAAAATAAAAATTAAAATTAAAAAAAAAAAATCCTAAGCCTAAAACTAAATTTGCAGTTGGAAGGTGGTGGTTTCAGATGGAAAATGCTGGGAAAGAGTACCTTGGTTATGGTCAAAGAATTATGGGTTATGAAAACCTACCACACAGAGTTCTATCTTAAACTGGAGGGCTAGAAAACTTTCCATGAACAAGCTGATATTTCATCTGAGGAATATAAGTCATGGGGCAAAGAACAACAGAAAAATACTCCTAGCCAAAACAAACAAAACAAACAAAAACCCCAACTTATACATAGGCAAAGAGCAGGATAATACATGTTACGGCAAGGGAAGAAATAAGTTAATGTGGGTGGATCTCAGAAAGCAAAAGGGATAGTTGATTGAGCAATAGGCAAGAGACATATTGTGCAGGGTCTTGGTTCTCTAAGGATTTTGATTTTGATTCTGAAGTAGTAGGAGTCCATTGAAGGGTGTTAAATAGGAGAATGAACTAGGTAACTCTGTACTAT
This sequence comes from Chaetophractus vellerosus, assembly GCA_004027955.1. Classification (NCBI taxonomy): domain Eukaryota; kingdom Metazoa; phylum Chordata; class Mammalia; order Cingulata; family Chlamyphoridae; genus Chaetophractus; species Chaetophractus vellerosus. Next base: position 7,650 of record PVKH010031808.1, read on the forward strand.
AACAGATATTTTTTAACAACTCTGTGGAAAATTATTTGGGGTCGGGGGCTACACACAAGAGTAGATTCAAGGAAACTAACAGCACAGGAGAGAGTTGATGGTCTTTTAGACCAATAAATTGGCAGTCAGGCTGGAGAGACATGACCAGATTCAAGAAATATTCAGGAAGCAAAATGAGAAAAGCCCTAAGTAGTTAAATGATCATAGCTGAGATTTCTTAAAAGTCTTTGGTTAGCTATATCTGGTAATGGTAGAGTCACTCTTCCATCCTGGCAGAAAACAGCTATAAAATATAGGCATAATACAAAACCCAAATGTCTGAAGGCACTGAAGAGTGAACATATGCAGATAGACTAGTGGTGAATACACATACAGTGAAGAGAAAGAAAGGAGCAGAACAAAGTTCCCAGCTTTTTGCTGAGGGCTAAGTGCAATTGGTACAACTCATGGGAAATGGCAAGGGTGCTGATAGAAAAAAGCACGGTGTTTTTTTTTTTGTTTTTTTTTTTGGCTGATAGAATGGTGACTGATGAATAGAGTTGGGGAATCCCAAAAAGGAAAGGGAGGGGATCACAAATTCTTTTCACTCACATTTCTGAATGATCCCTGAACTGCACATGGATGATCAGATCCAAAGCAGCTCAGCTAAAGACAAAAGATCTGAATTGTTACCCAAGAAACAAAGTCCAGCCCAGGAAATTACCTGCTGTTACAGTATGATGTAATTATGAATTCCAAAAATCCATATTGAATCATGCTTGTAAATGGATCCGTTTATCTGGGCATGATGGGATATTATTAGGGTGTTGTGCCCCACCCCTCAGTGGGTGTGGTCTCAAGTGTAAAAGGCAAGGCAGAAGATTTGAGAAGCAGATTTTTGAGAAGCAGTTCTGATGTTGGAGAGGAGTGACCCAGAAGAAGACAAGTGAGCCGTTCGCCTGATAGTCAACAGCTGCAGCCTTGGGAAGAGAGGAAGCCAAAAAGCCTGAACCCTGGCAAACTTCAGCAGCTGTCTTGCTCCAACACGTGGACTTTGGTGAGGGAAGAAACTTATGCTTTGTGGCCTAGTAACTGTAAGCTTCTACCCCAAATAAATACCCTTTATAAAGGCCAACCAATTATTGGTATATATTGCCAAGGCACTCCTTTGGCTGACTAATATACCTGCTAAAACAAAAGAAAAAACACTCATAAGAGAAAAATAATACACCTTAACAATCATAATGTCCAAAATCCAATCGCAAATTTTCTGCCATATGGAGAATCAGGAAAATAGAAAGAAAATTAGGTGCACTTGACTCTGAGATAAACCAAATAGTCAACCTAGCAAAGATTTTAAGGAAGCTACTGCCCCTATCCTCAATGAAGTAAATAAAAATATGATCACAATGAATTAAAACCTAATTTATCTCAGCAGAAAAAAAAATAGAAATGATTAAAAGTTCAAATTCTATAACTGAAAAAAAATCTAAAATTAAAAAAAAAGACTGGATGGGCCTAGAAAAATAGAGATGACAGATAATTATAAGCTACCTTCAAGACAGAGCAATAGAAATGATCAAATTTGAAGGATATATTTAAAGAAAAATAAAATAAAATGAGCAGAGCCTCAGGGACCCATTAAATAATATCAAATGGTCCAACATACATATAATTGGAATACCCAAAGGTGAAGGAAGAAAAACCTATAGCTGAAGAAGTATTTGAAAAATAATTGCCCAAACTGCCCAAATTTGATGAAAGAAATTTATAGATTCAATACTATAACAAAAAGGATGGGGATATATGGACCTATATGATTGCAAAGTTTCTATATTTTGTTGGAAGAGCTACTACATTATCTCTAAGTGGACTATGAAAACTTACAGTTTATATCATTATCCCTTTGACAATCACTTAAAAAATGCAAAAGGCTGCAGGATGCTAAAGAATTCTTTAGGAGATTTTGGGGCTAGTCAGTGGCATTTGGGAACGGAATCAAAAGACCTCTAACGGACCACTGTGCCAGCCATGCAAGTGCACCAATTGATTCTACCTTCAACAAAGAACATGCCATTCTGTTGCAAGTTGTGCAGAAAGTTGACAATTCCAGCTGTTAACAGCTTCCAGACCTGCCTTAGCTTTCAACCTGAGGCTATGCTCTTCTTAGGCAGCTCCATCAAAGACTGAGCATGGTGAAGGTGCTAAAGAATGGACATTTCTTTCCAACACAGGGTTCCTCTACTGGAAATCTTTGCTTCAGAGATCTCCCATTGGGTTGGCCAAGACTTGGTCATATCTGCACCATCACAGAGGTCTTCCCTACCCAATGCTGCTTCTTTTCTATTTATCTTTCACACCCAATCAACCTCTTATATACCTAACTCTGTCTCTGCATCTGCTTCCTGTAGGACCCAACTAACACAGTTCCCATTCCAAAGTAGGGACCATGCCAACCTTCTATAGCAGCTTTCCATAGACACCACCTTTGATTTATCAAAGACAGGAGGAGGATAGAGAATGAAGCATTGCTTTTGCTTGATGATCATGAGAAGGGATATTTTGCCATCTTCTTATGCACATGCCCCTCCTCCAAGGAGTACAGGACAAGTGTAGACCTGTAGTGTCTACAAGATATAATTGCCCTAGTAAAGGTCACATCTTCTATCTTGGCTTCTCCTGCCCATGGAGAGGTTACATCATTGTTAAACCATTTACAATAAACATTCACAACAGGTATTTACTGAAACAGACCTGTGCACTTGGAATAATTTCAAGCTATTTATAGTCTTATTGTCACAACACATCATTCATGGTAAAGAAGAGACTATTATGATGGTTTTTGTTTTCATTCCTTCACTAAAATAGCTATGTAACCATTATGCAAGGGTAAAAGTGACATGAATAAAAATGTAAGGCAAATTTCTTACATGGCACTCCTCTGAAGAAAATACTGAAATCAAGTGGTGGCTCTTTTCCTATTTTAATAAGAAGGAAAGGGATGATATTGAGCTCCAAAAAAGAATTTAGTGATCCATTTAACCTTTCACTGATAAGAAAGTTAAACTTGGAGGACACGGAAAGTGCTCAGTGTAGAAGATAGAACACAGGACTGGGCTTGGAACCTATTGTATTATCTATTAACTGTGACCACGTTTCTGAACTTGGTGTCTTTATTTGTTAAATGGACAGAATAAAACCAGGCAGGAAGTGGAGCATGTGTTGCTCAGTGTTTGAGAACCTGCTTTGCATGTATGAGTTCCCAGGTTCAATCCCTGGTAACTCCTAAAAACAAAAAACAAAACAAAACATAACAAAACAAAAACAGTCAAGAAGATAGTGGAGAAGAAATAGAAAAATATAAAGCACCCATCCCAATGCCTGGCTTCCAAAGATAAACATAATATTGATTATCTTAGTAACAAATTGATTGTTTGCAGCTACTCTGCTATTCTCCACCAGGAAATTAGAGCTGAACAATAACAACAAAAAATACTGATTTGTAATACCAAAAAAAACCCACCAACACATATGATATGGGAACTGAATATATCATCCAAGAGAAATAATTGATGCTACAATAGCAGCAGCAAATGGCTTTCCCATAAGGAGAAGGGATGTAGAGTGTGACAATTCATCTTTGAAAAAAAGCAGAGAAAAATTAGGAAAAAAAAGAGCAAGGCAAAGGGAGGCCTAGAACACAACAGATTTTACTTACAAAGCTAAAAATAGTATGGAGGCTGGAAGCACTACACTCTCCATCCACCCACCCATCCATCCAACCATCCATCCATCCATCCATCCATCCATCCATCCATCCATCCATCCATCCATTAATTATATACGTTTAGTTCTTAACAAATATACTAATTGTAGAACCCAGGTAAGAAAGCCAGAAGGTGCCAATTTTCCTTTACCAGCTCAGGCTTTACAAAACATGATGACCAGAGGCTCAGAACATGAGGTGATTAAAAGCAGAGATGCTTATATCAGGCTACCTGGACTCAAGTTCTACCTCCAGGTGTGTGACTTTGGTCAAGATATTTAACCTCTCTGTGGCTCATTTTACTCATCTGTAAAGTGTGAGTAATAACTTAATTTGAGAGGGGGATTAAATGAGATATACTTATGAAGAGCTGAGATAATTCCATGGAAAGTGCTACTTGTTATTAGCTACTGTATTAAGGCATAGATTATTATTCCCATTAGAATGGCTACTGCTGCTTTACCAGAGAGGAAAGGTGCAAAGTGCTTAAGGATTGTTACTGATGGGGAACACTGAATTCATGTAGTTCTCCACCACCCACAACAAACTTGATCCTTCCTTGGGTATCTTTCCAATTAAAAAGAAGCAATTGGGGGGAAAATGAAGGCAGAACAAGAAGAAAGAAGGAAAACAATGGGTTCATCTTTATCAAGGGCCTACTTTCTGCCTAACAGGGTGAGGTTTTACATGTTTATCCTTCCTAATATCCACTTTATAGATGAAGAAACTGAGTCTCAGAAATTCTCCAAAAGAGGCCATGAGGGGGCCAGCCGTAGCCCAGTGGATAGGGCGCCGGTTCACCACATGGGAGGCCCCTGGTTTGGTTCCCAGGGGCCTCTCCTAGCAGGCAGACTGCCTTGAGAGGGCAAGCCACC
>PVKH010031809.1:0-12269 GCA_004027955.1 Chaetophractus vellerosus
AAGAGAAGTGTCTGTACAATCTCCTGTCTGACCTAAGTATCTTTTCCTTCCTGAATATTATGTGGAAGGCAGAATAACAGGCTTCCAAATATGTGCATGTTCTAAGCCCTGGAACCTGTGCCTATGTTAGGTTACACGGCAAAGGAGATTGAAGTAGCAGGTTCAATGAAGGTTGTTAATCATCTGACCTCAAGATAGGGAGATCATTCTGGATTATCTAGGTGGGCCTGATGTAATCACCAAGGTCTTACATGTGGAAGAGGATGGTAAAAGAATGTCAGAGTGATGCGATGTGAGAAAATCAAACAGCCACTGCTTGGTTTGGAGAGAGAAGAGGGCCACAAGCTGAGGAATATGGGTATTATGGGGTGAATTGTGCTCCCCCCCAAAAAAAAAAGATTTGTTCAAGTACTATTCCCCAGTACCTCAGAATGTGACTTTTTAGTTTGTTAGGGCTGCTGTAACAGAGTACCACAAACAGGGTGGCTAAAATCTACAGACATGTGTTGCCTCACTGTTCTGAAGGCCAGAAGTCCACATAAGGTGTCAAACAGGCCCATGCTTTCTCTTAAACCTGAATGGAAACATTTGTTCCATGCTTCTCCTAACTTCTGGTGTTTGCTGGAAATGCATGGCATTCTCTTCTCTGTCTCTCTTTCTGTGTCCAACTTTCTCTTCTTGAAAGGGCATCAGTCATATTTGATTAGGGCCTGCCCTAATCTAATTCAGCTTCATCTTAGATCCTACTTCTAAAACGGTCACCTTCACAGGTCTGAGATTTAGGACTTGATTATATCTTATGGGTATATACAACTCAACCTATAACAGTGCCCTTATTTGGAAATAGGGCCATTATAGATGGGATAAGGTGACTTAAAATAGGGCCATACTGGAGTAGAGTGGGCCTTGAATCCAATATGACTGGTGACTTATAAAAAGGGGAGAACTAAACACAGGCAGACAGATGAAGGGACAATGCCATAAGACTATGTGAAGCAGATATGGAAGCCCAGTGAGTGCTAGCAAACCACCAGAAGCCAGGAGAGAGGCATCAAACTGATTCTTCCCTAGCATTGTCTGAGGGACCATAGCCTTTCCAACACTTTGATTTGACTTCTAGCCTCTAGAACTGTGAGACAATAAATTTCTGTTGGTTTTAGCCATCCATTTTGTGGTTCTTTGATACAGCAGCCCTAGGAAACTAAGACATTGGTGGACTCTAGAAGTTGGAGAAGGCTAGGAAGTAGATTCTCTCATAGAACCTCTAGAAAGGAACACAGTGCTACCAACACCTTGATTTTTATGCAGTGAAATTCATTGCCAACATCTGACCTCCAAAACTGTAAGATGATAAATGTGCGTTGTTTTAAGTCACTAAGTTTGCGGTAATTTGTTGCTGCAGCAATAGTGAACTGATAAAATTAATACTTATTTCATTCTAGAAAAAAAAGTTCTGATGAACTTTATCAACAACTCTAGCCATTACAATCGCCTTTGTTTCTATGGCTGCATAAACATTTACCACAAAAGTAGTTGCTTTAAACAATACCCATTTACTAGCTTCACAGTTCTGGAAGTCAGGAATATGGACTGACTCTACTAGGTGCTATGCTCAGGATCTCACATGTCTGAAATCAAGGCGTTGGCCAGCCGGGGTGCTTATTTGAAGGCTCTGGAAAATATCCACTTTGAGACTCATTCAGGTTGTTAGCAGAATTTATTTCCTTGCACTTGATGTACTATAAGAAAATTATTATTAAGAACTGTGAATTCATAAGTTTTCTAATCAATAGTCTCTGCTGTTTTAGCCTAGAATTTTGAATGATTAACTTGTCCTTTGTCCTTTGGAACGTTATAACGCTGCTATGCAGGCAACCCCATCATCTATTACCCAAAACAAATGTTAAAAAGGAGCAAGTTACCAGACATGGTATTTACACATCCTGTTTGTATCCCCTGTGAAAGTAAAAGCTAAAAAACTTTATGTTCCTGTTCAGTGTGCCATAAATAGAATAGAACAAGGACCCCCTGGAGACATCACATCTCTCCTGTGGAGGGCTGGCCACCCCCCCGCCACCACCCCATTGGATGGATTCAGTTACTTTCAATGAGGTCATTCCTCCCGAGTTGCAAGACCCATTGGACTTCTGAGGTTCAGAATCCCTTAAAAGGGATAGCCCCTAAGCTGCCAGTTGGAGCCTTACCCAGGAGCGGATGCTCTACCTGGGGCCGTTTTTCCAATCAGGACCCTGATTGGCTACAAAGGGGCTCCCCAGCCATGTGGGAGTTCAGATGTTGAGTTTTCCCCTGATTTGATGAGTGGTTGTATATACTTTCATTCTTTCCTATGTCTTTAATTAATTACTCTTCTTTTTTGTGATTGCTCAATTGTTATAATCATTTAATATAACCTGGAACTCTTTGATTGACTAAATCTGCCTTTGCATAGCATTTAGAGTTTCTGCCTCTTCCTTAGCAGAACAGCACTGTAGGACAAAGTCTCCATTTCTTTACTCACTACCAGCTAAGGGCCTTTCTCAGTTCTTTAAGCCTGCCTAGGCACTTTAAGCTAGCAAAGGTGTGCACCAAAACCTTCTCATGCTTCAAATCTCTGACTTCTGTCTTCAGCTACAGAAAGCTCTCTGCTTTTAAGGAATTATGTGATTAGCTCAAGCCCACCTGGATAATTTCTCTATCTTAAGGTCACACAATATATTCATAGGAGTGCTATCTCATCACGGTTACAGGTTTTGGGGATCAGGATGGGATATATTTGGGGGGCTTTTTTTAAGAAATTCTGTCTACCACAACAATTCAATTCCCTCTTAACACCATTAATATATTTAAATGGTTAATGCATTCATTGCTATGGCTTGCTTTCACATTGCCCTATATTTTGATGTATTTCTTTTAAGGACATTTTGTAATAAAAGATAGCAAGCTCCTGAGGATAGAAATAATATAGCATATTTGTTCACTTAATTGAAACTGAGGATACAGAGATATATAGGACAGTCAGAAAAAGTCTAATGCAAAAATATTTAGAAGAATTGGAAGAAGTATAAACCTGTTTGAAGAATATTTTAAAAATGCAGCTACATGATAAGGATATAAGAATTACTCAGATAATTTAATGACTGTATTACCATGGATAAGAATTTTAATCTCTTATCATGTTTATTCATTCCTAAATGTATTCAAAATATATCCAGCGATTATCAAATATGTGCAAAAATGAAGACAAAAACTATCAACCAATCTACTAAAAGGAGTTTTTAGGATCAAATGAAATAACCTAGTTCAAAATATTTATAAAGTTATAAAATACTACTTAAGTATAAATTATTAAAGTTCTTAGTGAAGGTTCTTATTGGACATTCTTTAAATCTGTGTAATCTTGCAGAGAGCAAAACATAACAGATGCTCAATGAAAACACAGACTACCATCATCAAAAAGTAAATATATGCATTATATTTTCTGTTTTTACTAAGAAAATTTTCTCTAAGAAAGTAATTTCTTAGTTTTTGCACCTTCCTTCATTTACATTCTACCTCATTTACCCTTAGGTTGTACTGTTACAGAAATCTGATCCCGAAAAAACCCAAACAGCACTCTGAGGAGCGGAGGAACAGTTTAATTATGTGTGGGCCTAGAAAAGTCAGTCTCAAAAAAAAGTTCTGGGCCTGGGGCCTTGATTTTCATCATAGGGCTTTTACATAGGTACATTCTTAAGCAAGTGGGCGATCAAGATTTACAAAAGCGAGCATCAAGATTCACAAGAGCATCAAGATTCACAAAAGCGAGCATTCTACATAATAGGCTGGTGAGGTTTCCCACCTGGTCAGGAGTATGCAGGCTTCAGTTATGCATATTGAGGCACTGGTGGGCATTCCTGAGCTTGCTGCATAATAGACAGGTGGGGTCTCCCACCTGGTCAGGAGTATGCAGGGTTCTGCTAACTGGAGTGCAGGCTTCAGTTATGCATATTGAGACACAAGTGGGCATTCCTTATCAGTACAGGGCATTAATTTTACACTTGCTTAAATGCTTCCTGAAGTATGAAACTTTCCTGGTAGATGAGGTGATTCAAGGCCAGACAAGGGTGGCAGATGTCATTGAAACCATGGGCGGGCCACAACCAGTTCAGCAGGGTGTCCTCAGTTCCTGTACCTTTTCTTCTGCTCTTGTTTAACTGCCGGTCATATAACCTGTGCATGCACAGAAAACACTGACTCTTGTCCTTTAGACCACCTTTGAGATACCAGGAACAGAGGTCACCTCCCTCGGAACCAAGATTATGAGGATGGGGAGACATCTGAAGCAGAACAAAGGTGAAAGATCCTTCAATAAGGAAAATCTGGCCTAAAATCTGCTCTACCACATATGGTCAGCTCTATAATTAACAATTGGACTGTGGCAAGTCAACCTCCCCAGTTCTGTCCCCATCTCTCACCCTCCATTCACATAAAATCTCCCTTTACTCTCAGATCAGGAGTCAGATTTCAGCCGTGACTCCTGTCTCTATGCTGGTTGACCTTGCATTAAAGCTCTTTCTTTTCTCCAAATCTCAATGTCATAGTATTGGCCTCTGTGTGTGTCAGGCAGTGAGCCCTTGCTTGGTAACACCAGCACCACTGATGAGGATTGGCTGAGCTTGCCAAAATCAGCAAAGGAAGTTCCCTGTAGTAAGTAACTAATAGATTTGAGCCTGGAGATGGGCAAAATTTAAAATGTTGCTCCAAAAATCACCTGCCATACTAGAGCGACAAGCACAGCAACTCAGGAGCTGCCAAAAACCTACTGCCAAATACATTTATTAATGAAGTCCTGGACTGTGACATCCATTGGAGGCAGTCATGACGGGGGCTTTTAATTCACTGTGCATAAGAATAATCTGAGTTCCTTGTTAAAAACACATACCCAGAACTATATTCCAAGAAATGCTGATTCAGTATGTCTAAGGGAAGAGAACAGAAATGAGACCTAGGAATATGCACTTTTTAATAAAATAGTCTGAAATATAATGGTAAATCAAAAATATGTATATTATTCTTCTTTGGTCACATGATTAACCACAAAGAAATAGAGCTTGAGATCATTGCCTTTGTAAGTCAGTCTGCATGCGAATTCCAACCTCTTTGTTGTGTGATCTTGAACAAGTTATTAAAACTTCCTTTTATCTCTGGAAGCTCATCAGTTAAATGAAGAGCATCATTGTAACTAGTAGGAATGTCACAGGGATTAACATTTTACTTATTATTTTTTGTTATTATTTTACTTATTATTATTTTTATTATTCCCCTTAAAGCTCTTACAATGGTGTCTTTAAATCTTTAGGCACAAAAAAACTTACTCTTTTTGAACATCTTTAAACTAAATAATTAGAAGATTCCGCTGATCCCAATGGTGCACTCATATTAACAAAGCCTCTTTTCATATTGTAATAATATGCAACATAGACACAGAAAGAATAATGCAATAGACCAAGACCTAATTAAACTAAAGCTATATCATGGGGCAATAACATCTGTTGAGTATTGTCAATCACTACCATATTGTAAAATGATGATCTCGGGGCCACTGGGGTGACTTTCATAGACTAAGAAAGGTCAATAAAAATGGCACAATAGGATTCTATTCTATTGTTTTAAAGATTCCTTACTGAGAAAGAAGTAGGGGAGAGTGAGAAAGAGAATTGAAGATCTTTCATATTCAAAAACTTTGCTGTTTTCTCCCTAAAATAAACTTTTTAGTAAAGTACTTTATGCCCCTTACATACCAGATTCTTTAAATGAAAAACTACATACATGAATCATTAAAACACTATAGACACATTTTGTCAGAAGAGATTATATATACAGATTAAAGTTTGAATTACTGGCTCTCAGGGATGGAAACTTTTCAATGACCCTGCCGCTTTTGGGGCAGGAAGAGATCTCCAGTGGCATGGGCCCCGGATGTTGACCTCCCCTGTCCCAGAGGTAGAGAGTTTTTTACCCCCACTCTTTCCTCCAAATGCAAAGGGTTGTCTTTTCTGCAAAGGTACCTGGGTTTTCTGCTTTTCCCCAAAGGCTTAAGGCTTTTGTTCTATAGGGAAGAAAGGTCGGAAGGATCTTGGCATTTTCTCACCTTTCTCCCAGGAACTGCTGCTGTTCTCCCAGGAACTGCTGCTGTTCTCCCACAGGTGTAGATCACAAGGAGGCTTTCTGTGGTTTCCTGCTACAGTTTAATGAAAAAAACTTGGCCTTCTTTTGTCTTCAGTTCCTGAGGAAGTGATCTCTGAAACTTTGGAATTTCTCATTCTCCTGTCCATAGTGTCTTTTGTTCTTCATGGTGCAACAAGGACCATACCTGAAAACCAAAACAAGACTCTCATTGAGGAACTCAGGGCCCTTAAAGATCTTTATTGCCATAAACTAGAGCAACTGTCTTTCACTTGGATCTTGTTTACTATGAACTCTAATCAAGGCAGGAGTTGCAGCCATTGTGCTAATTGCCATGTGGAATGTGGAAGGGATACTTGTGACCCTTAAGAATACAGTTTGGCATTAGCATTTGAAATTGAATTGGGAGTGTTTTTCCAAGATTTGGAATGCAATCATGATCACATTTACCAAAGCTTACTTCAGTTGATCTGTCAGTAGCATGCAAAAAATGTTTTATTTACCCTTTTGCTTCTATTTGTTTTCTCAAGGAAGCTGCTGAAGAATGTTGATGTCAAAGAAGGACATTATATATTTTTTAAAGGGCAAATACTGTATGATGATTTGCAGGTTTGTTTTGTAAGTTCACAACTTTTAGTATACACTTATAGTTTATGTATGTTCATGTATGAACAATAAACTTCAAATAAAAAAGTTAAAATAAAGGCAAATTTTCAAGAAGAAATAACAATAATAAATATTTATGTACCTAATGTGCGTGTCCCAAAACACATGAGGCAAACACTAGGAAAATTGAAGGGAGAAACTGATGTCTCTACAATAAAAGTTGGAGATTTCAATATACCACATTCATCATTGGATAGAACATCTAGACAGAGGATAAATAAGGAAGCAGATAGCTTGAATAATATATTCAATGAACTAGACCTAACAAATATATATAGAACATTGTACCCCAAACCAGCTGGATATACATTCTTCTCAAGTGCTCATGGATCCTTCTCCAGGATAGACCATATGTTGGGTCACAAAGCAGGTGTCAATTAATTTTAAAAGACTGAAATTATACAAACTTTCTCTGATCATAATGGAACAAAGTTAGAAATTAATAAAAGGTGGAGAAAAGGAAAATTTACAAGTATATGGAGGTTAAACACACACTTTTAAATAATCAGTGGGTCAAAGAAGAAATTGCAGTATAAACCAGTAAATATCTCAAAATGAATGAAAATGAGAACACAACAAAGCAAAGCGTATGGGATGCAGTGAAGGCACTGCTGAGAGGGAAATTCATAGCCCTAAATGTTTACATTAAAAAAGATGAACTAAAATCAAATATCTAATTCAACACCTGGAGGAACCAGCAAATTAAACCCAAAGCAAGTAGAAGGAAAAATAAATAAAGATTACAGCAGAAATAAATGAAATCGAGAACAACAGCAACAACAAAAAACTACAGAAAGAATCGACAAAACCTAAAGTTGGTTCTTCGAGAAGATCAACAAAATTAACAAACCCTCAGTTAAACTGACAAACTAAAAAAAAAAAGAGAGAAGATACAAATAAATAAAATCAGTAAAGACAGGGGAGAACATTACTACTAATCACATAGAAATAAAAGAGATCATAAGAAGATACTGTGAACAACTGTATACCTAGAAACTAGATGATGCAGATGAAATGGATAAATTCCTAGAAACACATGAACAACCTACACTGACTCCAGAAGAAACACAAGACCTCAACAAACCAATCACAAGTAAAAGAGATTGAAGCATTCATCAAAAAGTTCCCAAGAGTGAAAAGTCCAGTACCAAATGGATTCACAGGTGAATTCTCCCAGTCATTCAAAGAAGATATAATACCAATCTTGCCCAAACTCTTCCAGAAACTTGAATAAGAAGGAACCCTACTGAACTCATTCTATGAAAACAACATCATTCTAATAGCAAAGCCAGATAAAGATACTACAAAAAAAAAAAGAAAGAAAATTACAGACCAATTTCTCTAATGAATAGAGATGCAAAAATCCTCAACAAAATATTTTCTAATCGAATCCAACAGCACATTAAAAGAATCACGATCAAGTGGGTTTTAACCCAATTATGCAAGGGTGGTTCAACACAAGAAAATAAAACAGTGTAATACACCATATTCATAAATCAAGGAAGAATAATCAAATGATGATCTTGATTCACACAGCAAAGGCATTTGACAAAATCCAACATCCTTTCTTGATAAAAACATTCTGAAAGATAGGAATAGAAGGAAACTTTCTCAATATGATAAAGGGCATATATGAAAAACCTACAATTAACATTGTACTTAATGGGGAAAGACTGAAAGCTCTCCCAGTTAGATCAGGAATAAGGCAAGGATGCCCACAGTCACCATTGTTAATCAGTATTGTACTAGGAGTTCTAGTTAGATCAATTAGGCAAGAAAAAGAAATAAAAGGTACCAAATAGGAAAGGAAGAAGTAAATCTTTCTATATTGACTCATGATATGATCCTATACATAGAAAATTCTGAGAAACACACAACAAAGTTACTAGAGTTAATAGATGAGTTAAGCAAAGTGGCAGGATACAAGATTAATATATAAAAATCAGTAACATTTCTATACACTACTAATGAGCAATCTGAGGAGGAAGATGGGGGAAAACTTCCATTTACAATAGCAACTAAAAGAATAAAGCATTTAGGCCTAAACCTAACTGTGGCAGTTTGATTTTATTGATGAATTCCAAAAACAAATGCTGAATATGTTTATAAACTGGTCTGTCAGAGATTTCACTTTTACTTGATTAAATAATGATTTAAGTTTGATTGGGCCACATCAATAGGACATTGAGTCCCTGCCCCCTTGGTGGGCGGGGACTCACAGAGAAAACCATACAGCAGAGCAGAGTGGAGTTTTGAGTTTTGAATTTGCAGTTTTGATCCTGGAGTCCAGGAAGCAAATACACAGAGAAGCAGATACAAGAGGAAGGAGAGAAGGTTCCATTAGATGCAGCAGAGACCCTGGGAAGAGAGATGAGCTGTTCACCTGATAGTCTACAGCTGGCCTGTAGAGAGAGCAGAGCAACTGAGCCTGGAGAGAAATGCACCCCAGGAAGAGAGGAAACCAGGAAGCCTGAACCCTTGCAGACATCATATGGCAACAGACTTTGGTGAGAGAAGTAACTTATGCTTTGTGGCCTGGTAACTGCAAGCTTCTACTCCAAATAAATAACCTTTATAAAAGCCAACAGATTTCTGATATTTTGCATCAGCACCCCTTTGGCTGACTAATACACTAAACCAAGGACATAAGGACCTTGTATTAGTCAGGGTTCTCTAGGGAAATAGAATCAACAGGAGATATCTATAAATAGTATAAGATTTTATAAAATTCTTTCGCATGACCGTGGGGATGCACAAGTCCAAATTCCACAGGCAAGCTGCAAACCAGGGATCTGATGAAGGTTCTTGATGAGTTCCAGGAGGGTTGGCTGTCTGATGTGAAGCTGGAAAATTCTCTCTGAATGCTGAAATCATTTCCCCTTTTAAGGCATTCAACCGATTGGATAAAATGTCACTCACTGCTGTTGGCAATCTCCTTGATTGATTGTAGATGTAATTAGCCATCTATGCAACAAATTCACTGGTGACTAAAGTCCATAAATGTCCTTGTATTACAATTATCCCAGTGCTTTCTTGACCAAATGGGCACAATTACCTGGCCAAGTTGACACATTAGCCTAACCATCACAGACCTGTATTGAGAAAATTACAAAACATTACTAAAAGAAGCCAAAGAAGACTAAAGAAATGGAAGGGCATTCCATGTTCATAGACTGAAAGATTAAATGTAGTTAAGCTGTCAATTCTACCCAAATTGATTTACAGATCCAAGGCAATACCAATAAAAATTCCAACAGACTTTTGCAGAAATGGAAAAGTCAATTATCAATTAATTTGGAAGGGTAAAGAACCCTGAATAACCAAAATTATCTTTAAAAAGAAGAACAAAGTTGGAGAACTCTTACTTCCTGACTTCAAAGCATATGACTTAGCTACAGTGGTAAAAAAAATAGCATGTAACTGGATAAAGATAGACATACTGACCAACGAAATCAAACCGGGAGTTCAAAAATACACCCTCATGTATATGGTCAAGTGATTTTTGACAAGGCTGCCTAACCCACCCAGCTGGGTCAGAACAGTCTGTTCAACAAACGGTGCTGGAAGAACTAGATACGCATATCCAAAAGAAAGAAAGAGGATCTGTATCTTGCAACTTAAACAGAAATTAAATCCAAATGAACCAAAAACCTAATGATAAAAGTTAGAACCATAATATTCCTCGAAGAAAATATAGGGAAACATCTTCATGATGGTGGTTTCTTAAACTTTACACCAAAGCATGAGCAGCAAATGAAAACATAGATAAATGGGACTTCCTCAAAATTAAACACTTTTGTGCTTCAAGACTGTCAAGAATGTGAATAAGCAATCTACACAATGGGGGAAAATATTTGGAAATTACATATTTTAGTTTCTAAAAGCTGCTAATGCAATATTCAAAAATGGTTTGGCTTTTATAATGGGAATTTATTATGTTAAAAGCGTACAGTTCTGAAGCTGTGAAAATGTCCAAATCAAGGCATCATTAGAGATGCTGTCTCAAGGAATGTCAGCTATAGATGGTGATGTCATCTAAAGATGCTTTCTCTCTGAGCTCAGCTTTGGGAAATCAGGCATATGTCTCACCTGCCCCTCTCTTCCAATCCTTGTCTCTCTCGGCCTCTCATGGTTTTTCTGTCTCTGCCACATTTTCTTAGGCTTTTTAGTCCTGCATTTATAAAGGCCACCTGTAAGAGTATTAATACTCACCTTGAATGAGGTGGGTTACATCTTAAGTTAATGAGCCCACACCCATAGGAACAGATTAACTTTAAGAACATTCTTTTCTGGGCTCCACAAAAGACTCAGATGAACATACCACATGTCTGATAAGGGCTTGATATCCATGTTATATAAGGAGATCATAACTCAATGATAAAAGACAAACAATCCAATTTTAAAATGGGCAAAAGACTTGAAGAGATATTTTTTCAAAGGGGAAATCCAAAAAAGCCACATGAAAAGATGTTTAACATCACTAGATATTAGGGCAATGCAGATCAAAACTACAATGAGCTATCAATTCACACCTTATAGAATGCCCATAATTAAAAACACAGAAAATTACAAGTGCAGGACATGATGTGGTAAAATAGGAAAACTCCTTCACTGTTGATGGGAATGTAGAATGGTGCATCCTCTGTGGAAGAGAGTTTGGCAGTTCCACAGGTAGCTAAAAATAGAACTGCCATATGATCCAGCAACCCCTCTACTAGGAATATATTCAGAAGAACTTAAAACATGTATATGAACTGACATTTACATACCAATATTCCTTGTGGCATTATTAGTGATTGCCAAAAGTGGAACAGCGCATGTGTCCATCAACTGATTAATAGATAAACAGTGATGTTTAAATACAATGGAATATTATTCAAATTTAAGAAGAAATGAAGTCGAGATGAAGATGAAAACCTGGATGAACCTTGAGGACATTATGTTGAGTGAAATACGCCAGACACAAAAAGGACAAATATTTTATGGCCTCACTAATATGAACTAAATTGGTTGAGTAAAATCATAGAGTTAAAATCTAGAGTATAGGTTTCTAGGAAATAAAGTGGGGTTTAGAAGGGGAGCTGGTGCTTAATGTGTGTAGAATTTTTAATAGAGTTGATTATTAATGTATGGAAATGCATAGAGTTGATGTCAACACATTATAGTGAGTATAACTAATATTGCTGATTTATGAATCATATGAGTTTGATTATGAAGGGCAAAAAGCTATCTGAGGGAGCTGCTTTGAGGATCTCCAGACCAGGAGAGTGCTGTACATCATCCAGGAGGGAGAGGGACAGAGAGACAAAGAGGACAAATGAAAACTGTGAGTTACTCACCCCTGCAGATGGGAAGGGCATATATACCCCACTCTCAAGGGAAATAACCATGGTAAAATCCCTGGCTCACAGCAGCCAACTCAGAGAAGAAAGAAGGCC
>PVKH010031810.1:0-12271 GCA_004027955.1 Chaetophractus vellerosus
CAACAACCAGAGTGAGCCTGGAAGCAGATTCTTCCCTAAAATCTCCACAAAGGACTGCAGCTTGGCCAACACCCTAAATTTAGCTTTGTAAGACCTTGAACAGAGAACCAGGCCACACGGTGCCCAGACTTCTGACCTACAAAACTGTGAGTTAACGAATGGGTGCTATTTTGAGGCATTAGCTTTCTGGTAATTTTTTATGCAGCAATAGAAAACAAATCTATCTTCCAAGATCTATAGTCTCTTTTGGCAGCACTCTGCCTCTAACAGCAAAAAATTGGAAATAACCTGAATATCCAACTTTATGAAATGTGTTGGAAAATTATAGTATCTCTTCAAAACAGAATATTTTACAGTCAAAACTTGTTTGGGGATTATTTTAAATGATAGGTTAAAAGTTCAAAATACAGTATTGAAAAACCGTTAAATAGCAAAATAGTTAATCTGTGGTGGTTATGGGAGATAGCTAACTTTTTTTCCTATGTTTTTCTCCAAATGTTAGCCATGTATTACACTAAAAAAAAATAAACATTTTAATGTAACAACTTCTTTCCTGAATGCAATTACAATTTCTTCAGCAAGAAAATTCATTCTTTATGAAACAGTGACCCTTGCTGCTGATTTGTGAAGGACTTGGATTTCTCAGGCAATGGCTTTACTTGATATATGGTGTATTTTTGGTTTAATTATGGGTCAATTTGATATCCTATAGGTAGTGGTACTCAAAACCTGTTATCTCCTGCTAGTGCCTGAAGTCAAAACTATTTTTATAATACTAAGGCATTATTTGCCTTTTTCATTGTGGTAGCATTTACACAGGATTTTGCAAGAGTAATTATGGATAAAACTACTGGTTCTTTAGCATGAACCAAGGCAGTGGCACCAAACTCTATAAATCTGTTAGTTGTTACTGTATTCTTTATTACCATATACTCACAGTTAAAAAAATGTTTATTTCAGAATGTCCTTAATGAAAAAGTAAATTACTTTTTAAAATCTCAGTACATGTGTTTTTACTAATAGGAAGTAAGCCTAAAAACATATCAGAATATGATGGTTGTCTCTAGGACAAGCAGTTGGGCCACTCTTTGAATAACAAGATGAACAAGTCACTTTTTTCACAAATTTCATTTTACTTAAAAGAATGACTGACAGAAGGCTATGATATTCAGATCTAGATATTTGAGTTATAAAGTCACACATGGATTAAATTTCCATTCAAAGTGCAAGAGAGACCAATGGTTTTTATTTTTTATTTTATTTTATTTTTAAGATTTATTTATTTTATTACATATCTCCCCTTCCCCCCCGCTGCGGTGATGCGCCGAGACTGGTCACCGCGCAGGCGCGGCTTTCCCCACTTGTGGGCAGCTTCTGCTTCCATTCACAGCCGGCTTTCAGTTCGCGGGTGGCTGGCTGCGCTCCATTCGCGGGCGACCTGCCCTGCCCATGGTGGCTTTTACCCTGTCCGTGGCAGCTTTTTGCCCTGCCCACGGCGGCTCTGGCCCGCCCATGGCAGCTTGCCATTCTCAAGGCAGTCTGCCCGCTAGGAGAGGTCCCCGGGAACCGAACCCGGGGCCTCCCATGTGGTATGCCAGTGCCCTATCCACTGGGCTATCGAGCCAGCCCCCAATGGTTTTTAATGTTACAGAATATGAAAAGTTAACTGATAGTTTCAAGTTCCATATTGCAACTAACTTTTAAGAAGCAACTATTAAAATGCCCCATCCTTTTCCAACTACATTTGTGTGAAAGCTGGGATTTTCTTTATATACTTCAACAAAAATAACCAACCTATTGCAACAGATTAAATGCAGAAATAGATATAAGAATCCAGTTCACTCATTCTTAATAAATCCCTAAATTGGATTTGTAAAACGCTGATCGTAGAAGACCTGCGGGTGTTGCTAAAATGAAGGGTACCTATATTAAACAAAACAAGATAAACTGCCTTTTCTTACAAAATTTTATCTTAAACAGACATTTCCCCTATTGTCTTATATATTGGAGTGACAGAATCAACTTATGGTTCGTTTTTTGGAAGTTATCCTAATGTTATTTTCAAACAAAAGGTACATTATTTCAATGTACCAGTTAGGATTGTATTCAGCAGCATGTAATCTGGGACCAAAATTACAGTGAAGTGTGTATATATTTTCCTGCAAAAAAAATGAAGTACAGATAGGCTCCCCAGAGCTGATGCAGTGGTTCTACAATGTGGTCCATGTCCTCAGCTTGTTATACCTGTCTGTGCTGTCATCCTAAGCATGTGGTTTTCATCTTTGGGTTTGTATGATGGGTCACTCTACCATTCCTGCTCTAGAGAGGAAGAATGGGGCCAGGCAACAAAGAGCCTCAACACCTAGCAATCCTCTTTGCATGCTATTGGCCAGAATTGTGTCACATGACCACTCACAGCAGGAGGGAATGGGAAATTGAGTTTTTAACTTTTACTGTCCTATGATAGTGGCAGGCAGGGGAGAAATTGGTCTGAAATTGATGTTGGGTCAGCCAGTCCATGTGTCTGCAATATCCACTAGGCAAAGAAGTAGCATCGCTGACAGCTGTCTTCAGTGGAAAGAAAAACAGTAGAAACCGTGTAGGCTCAGGAAAATTTGAAGTAGGCACATAACCTCCACCTGAGCGAAGGGAATAACTACAGCACTGATAGAGTGGCCAAAGTGGGACACTGAGTATACAAACCTACTCCTTTAAGAAATAGAGAGCAAATATGAAATTGAGTTATATGCTTTACAGGAAAACAAGAACAAAGAGAATCAGCCTTTTGTTTTCCTTATAGAAAAAATTACCCATCTAGGACCAATAACCTAATTACAGAATAGCAAGCTTAGCAGCTGCCAACCCTTTCATTTATGTGGCACACAGCATGTAAGGTAAGTAAAGGAAGGGAAAGATCCAATGATGTTCCTGAGCTAATCTTTGCTAGAAACAGTCATCTGAAGATGACAGACACCAGAGATACACAATCAGTAAGGAAGTTTTCACTCCTTCCTCATTTGCTATTTACTGAACACAGCTGTATGCCATGCTCTGAGAACTTGGGATACATTGATGAGTGAAGTGCAGTCCTCTTCTCAAAGAATTCAATATCCCAATGAGATTTGTTCTGAATTTTTACCTATCACTTTATTTACAGGAGGCTTAACTCAATTCATGTAAAATCCCTATAGATAACAGGGTTTTACATGAATCAAGTTCTCTGCCTCAATTTTATGTCCCTCTCAAGCTAAAAAAAAAAAAAACTACTTTGCTTGACAAGTAGGGCATCTAATGCATAAGAAATGATTTAATGACTTTTATCAGACAGGTGCCTGAATAAAATTTTCTAATTCTTATTCTTTGGAATTATTTTAAATAGGAAGGGGAGATGAGAGCCATATAGTTTTACTCAAGCAGGTAAATTAATCCTGCAATAAGATGAAGGATTTGAAGAACAAAGATTAGCCTGGAAATTTATTTTGACTAGAGAAAGTAACTACACTTATTTCTTGGAAGAAGTTAGGAATATATACATTTTTAAAAATTAAATATTTGAGGGTCAAAATTGGATACTTTCTTCAGCGTTCCAAAATTTTGGTGGTAGAAAAGAATTTTATATATAATGTTTTATCATAGTACATGATTTTTTATAAATGGTTTTCTAAACTTTTTTCTTTAAGCCAAAATTTATTTGAAGTGGCTGTGAAAATTCTTGATGCATTTTTCTAATTTGGAGTCTGCTGTTAGTCCCAAATAAAACCAAAGAAATACTCAAACAGATCTGTTTAATAGTCTACCAAGATTTAATATCCCCAAACCATAACATTTTTGTGGGTTTGACATTCTGAGTTCTGTTTTTAACCCTACTTCCAAATCTTTAATTTGGGGAGAAAGGAAAAAAGAAACTAAATTTCTATGTTTATGTGGACATTAGGAGAATTTGGAAGAACAGAGCCTGTTTAGCAATGCCTTCAATTTTAAACAGCCAGCCATAGTCAACCCAAAGAGCCCCTCTAATAAAACAATTCTGGTTTTATATGACTTTGAGCCCCGAGTTTTAGCATCCAGCCCCTTAAACCAGTCATGATATTGGAATATCAGTGCACTTACAAACCTCTTAATTATTAAAATCTTATGAATTTTTGGAAAGGGCAAGAACAGTTTTGTTTTATTAGTGAACCTTTTTGAATACAAATTCTCTGCTTAGTTTTAAGTCCAAGGTAATGACTTCTGGATCTTATTTACTCTAATGAAACTATAACATTTCTACCTGAGATGTTTTCCTTCATTCTTTAATTCTACTTAAGTCCATACTGGTATAATCAAATTTAAACTAATTTCTAAAATAATTTTGCTCATGTGTAAAAGCCAAGATATTTTAATGTAGGTATCAAATGTCAATGTAATGAACACAGCTTTGAATACAAGGCAAAGAGAAAAGGAGAAAGCATAGGTCTGGAGGACAGAAGATCTGACCTTTGTCCCAATTCTGCCATCAATCAACAGTTGATCTCCCCTAAACTTCCTTTGCTTTTTCATATAAAAAGTTAGGAAATTGAAATCAAATATCTACAAAGTTTTCCCCCCATTTAAAAAATTCCATGATTCTCCAAATTATTAGAAAACATGGTATATTGTTTACTCTTTATGCATCTTTTAATTGTTCTTGGATACCCAGTAACCCAGTGCTCTCAATATGAAGGTGTACCCCACATATCACAAACTTATTCACATATCACCTACAGTTAGATTACTACTTATCTCTGTAAGCATACCTTCTAGGCAGATTGAAACAGATTGTGTAATGACAAATATGTGCACTGAATAAAAAAGCAACATTTATACTTCCCAAATCTAATCTTGTGATTTAAAAAAAAATATGACCTATAAAATCTAAATTCAAAGCATTCTTAATGCTTGTTAAAACTGATCATCTGTTCATGAGAGTCAAAAGAAGTTGTGCACTAAAGATGAGAAAAGCAAACTTAAAAAAAAATTTAAATTAAAAGTGATACCACCCTTCATTATTAGCTTCATATCAAAATACAATTTTATTCAGGTACTTGCTTGAGGCAACATCTGGTCCATATTTTTTTCAATATTACCAATGTCTTCAGGTTTCTTAAAACTCACTTCTAGAGATAAACTTGATTTCATAGGCCTCTAATTTCCAACGCTATAAAATAAGGCTTCCTTTGTCGAATTCAGAGACTGTAGTACTTGGATTATGAAAGTATGTTTTCAATGAAAAATATCATAGGATGTATTTGGATGTTCAGTGACTTTTAGAATATCCAGTGAGGACTATGTTAGCATTTTTGCCCTTCGTTGCTGTCTCCTTCTACTGACTTTTCCCAAGTTTCTGATTAACATCCTGTTCTTCTCCTACAACACTCTCTGGTGATTCAAGACTTTGTAACTGCCCTCAGGGGTAGTTTATTTCATCCCTAACAACTCAAGCAAGAAACATACATGAACTCACTCAAATGCAAACAAACAGCTAGTCATTCCATTGCTTCCACACTCCTTTCCATGTGTTAATATTATTCTATTCCTTCCATTTGTTCAATAAAATTTATTGAACAACTTTAATATGCTGGGCCCTATACTAGGTATTGTAGACATAAAGGCAAATATTACTGGTTTTTTGCCCTTAAGCAGAATGCAATCTAGTGGCTAGGGCAGACTTAAACAGGCTTATTACTTAGTAGTACAATGCATTGTGATTAGGTCACTGTAAGTGAGGTATGTGCAAAGTGCAAAGACAAATCAGAGTAGGAAGGAGAGCTAGGGAAAAAAAATTAAAAATAACAGTGAAGGCAGGGGGCTTACTCTACCATATTTGAAAATATGTTATAAAAGTAGGACCTGGCTCTCTCCTTTTCCTCAAGGGAATTTCAGGTTATTCTTTCCTTCTCCACAAATGAATTCGGGTTATTCTTTCCTTATCCTCAAGGGAATTCAGGCTATTCTCCCATAGTGTGCACCCCAAATAAAAAGTCAAAAGGTGGTGATTAAAGACTCCTGGCTTCACAGCACAACTCCCAAGCATTGTTTCTCATTTATCAGATAAAAATCCCTTTCATTTGAGGCTCCTGCCATCTGGTTGCCAGCTTCCAGCATCCTCCTGCTGTTTGTGTGTGTTTGTTTCTTTCTTGCCACCATTTTCCTGGCCAATTTTGATGTCAATGCAGATGATTCCATCCAACAAACCTGCTGCCCAGTTTCCTATCTTCACCTCCAGGACACCACCATGCCTCTCCCGCCACACACACCAGGGCCACACTCTGGACTTAATCCATGACCTCGCACTTTTCTGTTCTGGAGTCTTCAATCCTGAGCGCTTCCTTCCTATCCTTATGGTCAACACTTGAGTTATTTGATCATGTCAAGACCACCAACACGGTTACTCTCGGTGCTCCCTTTACCCTTTCTCATCTTCTCCTCTTGACTTGTGCCTGCCTAAAGTGCCTGACTCAGAATTCCATCTGCTCTAGCCCAGAATTGCCTGTCTTAGCACCTGCTGAGGAAAACCGGTTCAAACCAGACTGTCCCTCTGCTCTCACGCCTGAGGAGCTTTAACCATGAGTGAAGAAAAGTAACAGGCTGGTGTCATGACACACCTATGGCCTCCAGCTTGCTCTAAAACCTTTGCTGCTGCTCAGTAATCATTCTTTCTTCCAGAAGTAAACTTTTACCACTCTCATCAAGTACCTTGGTTTTCCATTTTACCTATCAATTTCAAAAGGTGACTGCACTTCTAATTCACAGAGAAAACAGTAGTTGTAATAAGACTGCCCTGCTTTCACTTCCAGACCTCCTCCAACTGACCTATGTATATACCATAAGCTGTCTCCTTCACGTATAGTGGGAGTGGGAGGAGAGACACACACCTCTGATGAAAGCTACATGAAGTTACAGATTTAGGTTAAAAATGTTTGATTTCCAGTAATCTAATATGTATTAACCTATACAAACAGTCTTGTACATGTCTCCTTGTGTCATGCGTGAATTCCCAATTCTAACAGTACAAGCATCTCCATGTTTATTATATAATGCCAAATTGATTTCTAAAATTATTGTTCCAGTTTTTATCCCTACCATCAATGTAGCAATGTTCCCATTCAAACATTTCTCAACAATACATGGGGTAGGAGGAAAAAATGGAAATTGGATGGATGTAAGGTTATAATTCATTATGGTCTTAAATTTAATTTTCCTGATTAGTAATGAGGATGAGCATATTTTCATATTTTAATTTGCCATTTGTTTCCTCTTCTGTTTAGGTTTTTGCCCACTTCTCTGTTTTAAAAAATTTTCTAAGAGTCTTTTACAATTTCTGGATACTACTCATTCTCTATAGATCATCTTTATTCATATGAATGGTTTTTCCTGTAGCTTTCTTTTGTGTTTCCTATTAAGACAATCATATTTTCTGCAAATAATGAGAATTTTATTGATTCTTTTCCTATCCTTACATATTTTATTTCTTTTTCTCCTTTTCGTGTGCTGTCTGGGAACCTCAGTTCAATTTTGAACATGCAGTAATAGGGAGCATCCTTGTTTTGTTACTCTCTTTGAAGAGAATAACATTATCACTTTACCATTAAGTACAATGTTTTCCATAACGTTTTAATATTAATTTTTTTTTAAAGGAGGCATCAGGGATTGAACCCGGGACCTTTTACATGGGAAGCAGGCACTCAACCGAGCTACATCCACTCCCCTCTGTAACTTTTTTGTAAATATTCTCATGTTAGAGAAATGACCTTCTATTCCAAGTCTGAGTTTCTAATATAAATGAATATTAAATTATATCTGCAAATTATTAAATTTTATCTGCAAAAATGGAGATTGGAGTTTTACCTTTATTCTGTTAATTTATATTAATAAGGTTTAATGTTAATTAACCTTCCATTTCTTAGATAAAGCCAACTTAGTTGTGTTTATGTGTGGCTTCATATATTGCTAAGTTTAATTTGCTAATATGTATTATAGAATTTATATATCTATTTTCATAATTGAGACTGGCTTACAATTTTGCTTTTCAAACTTTCATTAATGAGTTTTGGAATCAAGATTATAACAGCCTCATAAAACAAGTTAAAGAGGAGTGTATCATTATTTTTCTATTATCTGGAAGAGATTATGTTGTATGAGAATATTTGCTTCTTAAATATTTAGTAGAATTTGTTATAAAACTGTGGACAGTGTTGTGTGTGTGTCTGTGTGTGTGTGTGTGTGTGTGTGTGTGTGAGAAGACGATAGGTTTAATTTCTTCAATGGTTACAATATCATACAGGTTTTCTAATTCTTTCATAAATCAATTTTTGTAAAATATCTTTTTCTAGATACGTTAACTTTCTAATTTCCATTGGAATCTAGAGTTGTCCATAACATTCTGCTACCTTTCTAATCTTTATTTCTTCTGAAGTTATCTTTCCTTTTACTTTGCTAATATTGCTTGTGTTTTCCTCTCCTTTTCTTCATCAATCTTGTTGGGGACTTCTGTATTTTATTTTTCTTGCCAAAGAACAGATTTGGTTTTCTTGATTCTCCTAATTGTCATTATTTTTCTATTTTATTAATTTCTGTTTTATCTTTATTTTCTTTCTTTATTTTCAGGTGTATTTTGTCAATCTTTTCCTAAATCTTGTTAGGTGCTTAACTTATTAATATCAAGCTTTTCTAATATAAATGCATAAGGCTATAAATTTCTCTTTTGAACTATTTTATCTATATCCTATACCTTTTGATATATAGAATTTTTCATATTTCAACTCTAAAGTTTTCTAATATCCATTTTGATTGTTTATGTTATTTAGAAGTATATTTTCCAAATTTCTCAACATGAAGTTTTTAGGAGTTTTTTTATTTTCAAATTTTATTGTGGTCAGGGAATGTGATCCATATCTCATCAAACATTTGCAATTTGTTGCAACTAGTTTTATAGCTTATTACATGGTTTGTATATATTTATATAATAAGCTCCCTGTTGTGTGTTTGAAAATAATGTTGTCTCTAATTGCCTGGTGTTTGTCTGTTTGCCAGGGCGCTATAACAAATACCACACACAGGCTTGCTTTAACAGGAATTTATTAGCTCAAAGTTTGGAAGGCTGGAGGTCCAAAATCCAGGTATCAACAAGGCAATACTTTCTCCTCACATGCTGTAACATTTTGGTGCTAGTTTACTGAATTAGTAGGCCCCCTGGGTTTGTGTCCCTGCCTCCCTCACATGGCAGTCTCTCACTCTCCTTGTGTCTGCTCTTCTGGTGTCTGCGAATTGCCAGTTTCTAGCTCCTCTGTGGCCTTATTTCACTTTTGGCTTCAGGTTTCTTGTCTTTATAAGGCCTCCAGTAATATGAATTAAGACCCACCTTAACTAATAAAATCTTCAAATGGTCCTATTTACAAATAAATTCACCCCAACAGGAATGCGGATTAAGATTAAGAACAACAGGTCTTCTATTGGGGCACATAATTCAACCTACCACAGTCTTTTATTCTACATAACGCAGTTGACTCAAGCTTGTTAATGTATTCTTCAATTCTTAAATATTTTACTTTAGTTTTGCCTATTTGATCTATCAACTGCTGAGAAATATGTTTCAAAATCACCCACTACGATTTATGAATCACTCCTGCCAGTTTTTATTGTACACATTTTGGGCTTATGAGGTGCATAGGATTTAAGAATTACTGTAGAATTATGCAGTGGCTCTCTAATTCAAAGAAAGCCTTTTCCCTTAAGGTCTACTTTACCAGGTAATAGTATAGTAACAACAAATTTGGTTATCCTTTTATTTAAAAATATTTTGTCTTTCTATTTTAGAATACTGATTTTTTTTTCTAACACTTTATAATTTCTAGTCATGTGTAACAAAGTCGAGAATTAATTTGTGTCTTTCCACCCTTCCTACAAGGACTTTAGCATGTTTTAACTAGATCAGACCACTTCTGATATATATACTGTTTTAGTTCTTTTTATCCCCCCAATCTCTTGGTGGTGACCACACCCTGAGGTGGCTCCTGATGGGTCATGTCATGCCCTTGTATAAATCATTCTTCTTTCATGTGGGCAGATATGTGACTTGCTTCTAACCAGTAGAGTGTGGCAAAAGTGATGGAATGCCACTGCTCTGATTATGTTATGTTATACCAGACTCTATCTTTGTAGTCTGGAGAGAGAGATTCTCCTTGCTGGCTCAAAGAAGTTCACTGCCATGTTGTGAGAGGGCCTATGTACCTGGGGCTCTCAGGTACAGCCACAAGGACCTTAATTTGGCTAACAATGTGAATGAGCTTAGAAGTTGGGTTTTCCTCAGCAGAGCCTTCCGGGAACATAGCCTGGCTGAAACCTTGATTGTAGCTTTGTGAGACCCAGATCAGAGAACCCCATTAAGCCAGACTCATGACCCATGGAAACTTAGAGATAATTAATACGTGTTCTTTTAAGTTACTAAGTTTGTGGTAATTTGTTGCCAACAGAAAACTAATATACTGTCAAAGTAGACTTTATTATTGTTTCATAGAATTAATATGTTTAGATTTACTCACATTGCTACTTTATTTCCTCACTCTTTCTTCTTGAACTCAGTAGTTTTTCTGGAATCATGTTCCTTATTCCTGTAATACATATTTTAGAAGCTCCTTTAGTGAGGAGCTGTTCAGGGGAAACTTTCATTCTTTTTTTTTTTTAAAGATTTATTTTTTATTTATTACATATTCCTCCCTTTCTGCTTGTTCTTGCTGTGTTCATATTTGCGTTCTTCTATGTCTGCTTGTCTCCCCCGCGTTGCGGTGACTGGCCGAGTCAGCTCACCGCGCGGCGGCCTGCCTGCTCGCGGGGGCTTGCCCTGCCCATGGCGGCTTGCCCTGCCTGCGGAGGCTTGCCTTCTCAAGGTGGTCTGCCTATTTGAGGAGGCCCCAGGAACCGAAACTGGGGTCTCCTATGTGGTAAACTGGCGCCCTACAAATTGGGCTACAGCCAGCCCCTGGGGGAAACTTTCTTGATTTTGTTTTATCTAAAAATTATTTTATTTCCCCATTCTTGAAAAATACTTATGTCTGGTATTGTGATGGTTAGGCTAATGTGTCAACTCGGCCAGGTAATTGTGCCCAGCTATTAGGTCCAGCAAGCACTGGGCTAATTGAGTTTACTGCATGGATGGCTGATTACATCTGCATAAATCAGCGAGATTGGATCAAGAATGGATGACACTTTTATCCATTCAGTTGACTGCCATAAAAGGGAACTGATTTCAACATGCAGAGAGAATTTCCCAGCTCGTCTTTTGACAGTGAACTTCTCCCAGGAACTCATTGAGGACCCTTCATCAGTCTTTCATCAGAGCTCCTGGCTTGCAGCCTGTCGGTGGAACTTGGACTTGTGCATCCCCACGGTCATGTGAGAGACTCTTACAAAATCTTATATTTTTAACAGATATCTCATGTTGATTCTGTTTCCCGAGAGAACCCTGACTAGAACAACTGGTACCAGGAGTGGTTCTTGAGGAACAGTCTTAAACATGGGATATTTGAGATGGTTCTCTACTCTAATTGGACTCAAGGGTACTGATGACTCCTTTTCCAATAATGAAGAGGTTGTGAGAGTCCATGGCGTGAGCTGGCAATAGAGATACGCAATATAGGCTCACTGGATTCCCCTACTTCCTCGCTTATAAGAAGCAAGGATCTGGGTGACAGTGTTTTCAATACTTTAACAGAATTTTGCAGCATAAAAAAGTATAATGATGTTGGCTGGCTCCTTCTAGATACTCTGCATACAGTTAAAAAAGAAAGGGATGAGCTAAAGTCTAAAAATTTGGAACTTAAATGGCGTATGGATGATATGAAAGTTTCTACGTGTCCCTTGAAAGAAAATCTTTATTCCTGTACCAAAGACTTGAGAAATCTGAGAATCAAACCCAGACACTCATTGTACAAGTAGCAGAACTACAGAGGAAACTGAAATCTCAACCTCGCAGGGTTTCTGCAATTAAAGTGAGGGCGTTGATTGGAAAGGAGTGGAACCCTGAGGATTGGGATGGAGACATATGGGATGATAATGATATTGGTGGGGACATTGGAACTCTAAATTCTGCTGAGACTTTACCAGATAAACCTGTGATAGCTTGCTCTGTGGAGACCACACCTTGTCAACCTTTTATCATTGAGCCTCCAGCCTGCCCCAGGGAGTCCTGACCTCCTTCCAGCTCTGAGGAGGGTAGCAGCCAAATTCCAGCATGTAGTGCCCAGCCTCCAGCCTG
>PVKH010031811.1:0-12267 GCA_004027955.1 Chaetophractus vellerosus
ACTCGTGGGTGGCTCCATTCCGTTTCGCGGGCGGCTCAGCTCCGTGTTTCGCAGGTGACTTGCCCTGCCTGTGGCGGCTCTGCCCTGCCCTTGGCGGCTTTTTGCCTTGCCCACGGCAGCTTTGCCCCGCCCATGGTGGCTTGCCTTTCTCAAGGTGGCTTGCCTATTCGGAGAGGTCCCCAGGAACTGAACCCAGGGCCTCCCATGTGGTGAACCGGTGCCCTATCCACTGGGCTATACAGCCGGCCCTGAGATAAGCAGATTTTAAGGGAAACAGCATTTTTAAATTTCAGGATCACTACATAATGATGAAAATTTCAGTTTGTCACAATATTATAATTTGTGTATACTCAATAATATGGCCTCAAATTACATAAAGCAAAAAATGACAGAACTACAAGGAGAAATAGATTAATTCACCATCATATTGGGGGAAGTGTGCATAATTTTATTACTAATTAATAGATTTAACAGAAACAAAATTAGCAACATTTGGATAATATACATTCTTTTTGAAGCAGATATGAACTTTACAGTCCAAAAAACAATAAATTTTGTAAATAAAATTTTATGTTAAAAGGTGAAAAGCATTTGGGAAAAAGAAAAAGTAGAGCTAAGTAAGGGAGAGCAAGAGTATGATGCGGGAATGGGATGTTGGAAGAGGTTCAAAGTGTAGTGTTAATTGTGAATGTCAGGTAGGCATTGCTGAAATAGTGACATTTGAGCCAATACTTGAATGAGGTGAAGGAGTTTCAGAGAGAGGACACAGCTAGGGTAAAAGCCTAAGGCAGGAGCACATGTGTATGTTCAAGTAGATTGATCAAGAAGGGAAGAAAAGATATGAGGTTAGAGGGGATGGATCACAAAAGGCCTCAGATCATTATAAGGACTTTGACTTTTGCTCCAAGTGAGATAGAGTGTCATTGGAGTGCTGGGAGCAGTGCAGTGACACAATTTGAGTCACAATTTAAAAGGACTTCCCTGCCTGCTGAATTGAAAATAGACCGTAGGGGTGTAAGAGTTATAGCAAAGAGGCTCTACAAATATGCTCTGATATCCCTTTAATGGGTAGTATATTTTGCATATACACAAAGGAAACCAAAAAGAGAAAGTCAAAAAGGAAGAAAGAATAACAAACCACTCTGGCTGCATAGCAGGAAGGAACTGAGAAGAGAAATGCTAGGCAGGGAGTTTTAATGTGAAATTGCTGTGACATTACAAAATTTTAGAAAAAGCATAGTTTTTTAAATGCTCCTAGAATTAGCACAGAGTTATATGATGTCCATATGAGGAGTTCAGACTGTTAGGGTGCTCATTCTCAAATA
This sequence comes from Chaetophractus vellerosus, assembly GCA_004027955.1. Classification (NCBI taxonomy): domain Eukaryota; kingdom Metazoa; phylum Chordata; class Mammalia; order Cingulata; family Chlamyphoridae; genus Chaetophractus; species Chaetophractus vellerosus. The sequence continues at coordinate 1,326 of PVKH010031811.1, forward strand.
AAAATTCAATTGGTTTTTCCCCAGAAATGGATTTTCCTAAATAAATGAGTCATCTTGACTCTTCCTTCCCCAGAAAAGGTACAGTATATTCTATCTCATCTCAATATAAAGTATTAAGATATTGAAAGCAGTTTTGCTTTAAAATACGTGAGAAATTATAAATATGTAATGATTCTGAAATTTTCTTTCGTATCATCAGTAAGAATTACAGCAATCAAACAGTGCTCATATGATTAATCCTAACAGTTCATTTATTAAAACAAAACAAAATGCTTACTGAGTATCTCCTGTACATTAGTACCATGTGTAATAAACCCAAAGAATTTACTAGAACATTGTCCTAATACTCAGAGACCTCAAAGTCTATTGACAGAACCATTAGCTTGTGGGATATAACTAGAGCTTAAAGAGGTTCATCAGGGAAAGAATGCAGAACAGGCTGAAGGCAGAACTCCAGGGAAAAACTTGTTCTTTACCTCCCTGGGTTATAAATATTATGGTGTCATTTATATACTACATTATGGTATGTATTTTAGATATTTATGCACATTTTGCAAAGGAAATATTTATTCTTATTTTCCAACTCAACTATTAAATTTTGAGAAAGTAATGCATGATTTTCTTGCAAAATCATTACATTATTTCCACACACATTTTCTGCCACTAAACAACCTCCATATATAAGAGTAATACTCTGGGACTTAAGAAGGCTCCAAGTGAAGGTGGAATCATCTGGACATGAGTTGGGCAGTTGCTTCATTTCTGTGCTCAAGTAAGATCAGCAGAAATCAGAAAATTGGGGTTTGCATCTGCCTTTGCTTCTGACCTTGAGCAACGGAGTATCAATTTCTTCATCTATAAAAGACTAACCTCACAAGCTATTTATGAGGAATAAATAATATATGTTAAAGTACTTTATAACCATAAACTACAATAGAGTGGTATAGGGCATACATTTTTTCTAACACCATTCATTCATTCAATCATTTAAAAATAAATATTTCATATCTACTTGTCCAATGTAGTATGCCAGGTCCTATGGGATGATACAATTGCTGCCCTCTAGAATTTTTAGTGATAAGATGTATATGTAGGAACCCTTAACATTATAAGGAAAGGCAGTTGGGTGGGTGAAGGTGGGTACTGAAATCATAGAAGCTTTCCAGAAAAGAAATGATTCTGTATTCTTGTAACATTAGTCTCCTCATCTTATAAATATGCCTACCACTGAAAAGCATGAAACCTGGATGTCGGTATAGATGTCTTCCTCCTCTTTTAGAGTGAAAGTATGAGGTTGTAAGAGAGAGACAATAAGAAAATGAATAAAACTAGTTTTATAAATGTGTTTTAATATCTAGAATGCAGATATTCAAAATACAACTTTCTTTTAAAAGCCTAATTGCCATATGCCATTAAATTTTTAAAGTGACAAATAGTCAATGCCCAATTCTTTTTTGATATTGTAACCTGAGTAGTAATAATTTTATTAAAGCATCTAATTTTTTTCTGTTTTTTATTGTGTGTGTGCATCAATTTTATCTTTGCATAATTATGTAGATTCAGCATTAGGACAGTTTCCAAGAACTCTTGCCATTCCTTAATTGATATATACCTACTATGTTACCAACTTTGTTTTTGCTCTTGGAAGTAAGAAAAACATCTTTTGAGCATATTGTATGCACCAATTTTGATGCTTTCTTATTAAACCTTCCTTATACTTTTGCAAAACCCTGTGAAAGTCATTCGTTTTTTTGGACAAATGTTTCTGTTAATTTATTCACTTAATTTATGTAGCTTTAAGATTTAATTTTTTGATAACTGAGTTTAGTGAACTTAATTGGTTGTTCTTTTGAAATTTAGGCAACGAACATAGAGCTCAAGCTTGCATGTGTAAATCAATTTTTTCTGTATGAACTACCTTCACTGAGGGAAGCTTGCTATTTAAGACAAACCTTGTGCTGACTCATTTTATTAATAAAAGAATACTATCATAAAGATAACAGACTTTTGATATAGTATTACTTTGTGTATGGATAAAAAACACTAAAATCTTTTTAAAATATAAGAGGAGAAAATGTTTAAAACTATAGTTTTGTGAATACTGTGCTTCCTTTGTTTATAAGCAGCTTTGACTTTTTCCCCATTGCTACTTATGTTCTCATTAACTTCATATGCTTTTCATGAAGCAACTGTTTATACCACTTCTACTGAGTAAATTATATACTAGTCACATTTCATATCATTTACAAAAGTAGAATCTAGATTGTGCTGATCCTTGTACCTTTGGTAAATCATGGGTGGCCTTAAAATCAGGCATTCTGGTTCTTTTCCATTTGACAGCATCTCACCTACCTTTCTGTTCTCTTGAGCATTTCACTCTTTTTCCAACAGCTTAAGTAATAATAATCTTGCTGTTTAACTTCAGTTTGCCCTTACTATCAACTTGACGTGTTTGGCTGAGATAATTGGGTATTGATTATTTTTGCACTGTCATTTGCAGTTCAAATTGGATCTTTAAAAATACTTGAGACTCTTCAATGGCTGTTGTAGGCTTCACATGCCTATGTCCAGCACAGTGCTGGTTTGGACTTTGGTTCACTGTTTTTCAGGCTCAGCTTTCACCAGAGATAACAGCAACTCAGAGATAAAGCAAGAGCCCTTTCCAGTGCTTCTTCAACTCTTTCCTCTTTTTTCTTGAATTTGAAGCCATTACATGAATTCTGGAGATCTGGGGAGCTCACTTGGTTTCAGGACTTTGTGAAGGTGGTTGGTCACAGCATGATGCCCCGTATTCTTCTTTTTTCCTGGCAGAAGCAGACTACTACTCATTATTTCCCACAATAATGTAGTGTTTTAGTTTCCCAGGGTGCTTAAGCAGATGCCATGAAATGGGTTGGTTTAAACAATGGGAATTTATTAGCTTACAGTTTTGACGCTGTGACAGTGTCTAAACAAAGGCATTATCAAGGCGATGCTTCCTTCCCGAAGACTGGCTGCCGGCAATCCTTGGCTCTGATGCTGCATGACAAGGCACCTGGTGACATCTGCTGGTCTCTCCCTTCTTTCCCTGAGTTTCATTGCTTTCAGCTTCCTGCTTCCACGGCTTTCTCTCTCTTTGTCTGAATTTCATTCTCTTATTAAAGAACCCCAGTGATAGGATTAAGATCCATGCTAATTGAGGTGGGACAAACCCTAACTGAAGTAACCTCATCACAAGGTCCTACTTACAAGGGGTTCACACCCAGAGGAATAGATTAAATTTAAGAATGTGTTTTTCAGGGTTACGTAGTTTCAAACCACCACATATAACAATCTTATTCTGCCTTTTTCCATATGCATGGTTAGGCAATACTTTCATTTTAATGCCTATTTTTATTTCAATTTTCCATGAATTATTTCTGTTGAAGTTTTAGACCTACAGAAACATAATTCAAAGTAACATAGGTATTCAGTATTTTAAGATTTATTGAACATCTATAACTTGCTTGGTAAGAATTTTATATTATGAGATGCTAGAAGAGAGAAAAACTTGACATGATATTTTCTATGCATGGGGGCATAGTGAAATAAGGACTCATATTTGGATGTCAAAGGACCAGAATTCAGTTTCACTCTCTCCTCTATCTGAAGAACCTAGCACAGTGCTTGGCATTCATTAACTATTTGTTGTATGAATGAGTAAATAAATCTATATCTCCTGACCCTGCCACAAGTAAAAATATATGTTTCTGGTATCATTCTGTGTGACCCAGGTAGTCAAAGTAATGAATGACTGTCCAAATACTGCTGCAGTACCCTCATCCGACCCATAAGTGTCTTTTCATTCACTGGCACCGCCTAATGCTTTCCTAGTAAGTCATCTGCTTATACTCAACAACAGCCTGTCACCATTTCCAGGACCCCAACCCACCTCTGTATCAGTAAATGACTTTATCTCCCAGAATGAATCCATTGAGCTTCTCTCTTCTATATTTCCAAGTGTATATTTTTCTTTTCTTTCTTTTTTTATTTTATTTTGTTCCAAGTGTATATTTTTAATTGGTGGCTTGCTAAGCTTGAGAGTAGCTAGAAAAGCGCCTTTGTTATGTCCTGGCTGTGCTTCAAGACTTCATTCTTGGTCACTTTGACCACTTAATGCAAATTGTAGATCAATGATGACGTTTGTGGAAGAGTTCAAGCAGCCAGAAGTGTAACGTCAGAAAGATGGAAGTCTGGTTGCATAATAGTTTGGACATGAACATTATTTGGAAAAACTTTAAACTTGATTCAAAGTGGGTTTTCCAGTGGGCATAATATTTAGTCTGTCAAAGAAATAAAGGGTGCTTTAAAGCTGTTTCTAATATTTTTATCTATTAGTGTATCATTTATCTAATTTATAGTAAATTTATTTGGCCATTTTCAAAGGTGTAAAATATCACTCATAGAAGCAAACATTTTAGCCACAATAGCTAAAAGATCAACAATCAACATGTAATCAACAGATAAATATATAATGTGATCTATTACATTTTGATCATATATGAATGTATATGTATATAGATGTTATATTTCATAAGGATTTTGCTACAATTAACTATGCATTAGAGTGTAGAATCTCAGGTATCCAGTCTCCTGGTGGAATTCTAATAAATAATCATGGACTTATATATATAACGGATTAAGAAGCAACTGTTCTAAGATGGCGGAAAAACTACCAAAAGCCAGAGGACTTGATTAAGTCACATTGAGCTTCTTCCTATGTGGCTGTGAGCGTCACTATGACTTTCTGAGCCTTAGTCTCCTCATTTGTAAAATGCTTTTTCAGAAGGTTTTTGTAAGGATTAAATGAAGTAGATGGTAAATTGTAATATATTATAAAATATTTTCATTGTTCTTACTAAGACCAAAGGGTACTATAAAATTTTGAAGTATCTTCTAAATTCTCAAGAAAGAATGTGTTATATAACACTTTACTTAATACTTGAGGACAATGACCCACTTTTATTCATTTTAGTATCATTGGAAAGTTATTATATAAAAATTCCTTACATGTTATTGAATAAGATGTGGTATATTTTATTATGTTCTTCTCTGAAAATTGGGATTTTGTGCACATACTTGTTTTGTGTTTCTCTGATATCCAGAACATAATTTTAGCCAGAATATTTTTTATTCTGAACAGTGCCATCTGTTCATTTTCTCTATTAAATAAAGGCCAGAGTATTCGTATTTCTCCTAACATACTGGAAATGTAAAATTTTAGTATTTTGCATTTTACATTTTTATTCAGGATAATTATTAACAATAACAGCTACACTTACTGACAGACACATTGTGTGACAGACACATTGCAAAGCATTTTACCTATGTTAACACACTAAATCCTAGATTCTGGAATCAAATTGCTTGGGCTCAAATACCCATTCTGCCTCTTAAAGGATGATTTTGTGAAAATTACTTACCTGCTTTGTGCCTTAATATTCTCAGTTTTAAAATCCTGAACATTCAATAGGGTTTTTTAATGTTATGGGAATTAGTAAAGTATGCATTGGTGATCAAAATGATACAGTTTATTGAAAGCAGAAAATACTGACTACAAAAAAACTATGCTCACTTAAATTGCATTTTATGAATTTGTTATAATTGTCTGTCCGGAACTAGTAACTGAAAAGTGCAGTTTATCTTAATGACTTTTTTAAAAAGAAATAACCACTATTAGAAATAGAAATCCCTTCTGAGTTTATCCATTAGCACTGAAGAAAGCAGCAATTACACTTTTGAAAACTGGTATTTGAAATGCTGGTAAAAGATATGCTCTCTCTTTGCAAAGAGTGTCCTGATTTTTGATAAATTCGCTTGTTCTACAAGTAATTACTCTTTAGTCAATAGGTTCCTAATTAGAGACTATGAGTATAAGTTTCATCCACATGGTGTTTTCACATTTTAAAAATTGGACTTCCCAGGAAAAGTCAAACATTTTCCACTTTACCACAATCCCTACCATTCCCTACTGTCTTATTCCTTGTAGAAACTATTAATGTTGTTGTCTACCAGGATTCTGAGACAACCCTGATTTAGACCATTTAACTTGTCCACATTTATCAAGAATTTGGTATTAAAATACTCCTTTGATTTTCTCTAATAGGATGGAGAACCTAATGAGGGGAAGGAATCCCCCACAATATCAGAGAAGTCCTTGTAAAGAGGTTCGTGCAGCACTACGGAAGAGACCCGAAGAGGAGTGTAAGTATGTTTAATAGGCTTAACTGAGTACTAGGTAGCTCTTGGTGAGTAGCATAGTGAGACTGAAGATTTAATCTTTAAGTGTTTAGTCAAATAATAGAAGCACTTAATAAATATTTGTTAAATTGAATTGTTTTTTTAAAACATTATATGGTGCCTAATGCAACAGCTTAGAACTTTGCTTTCTTAAGTATGTTTCCTCAGATATTTCAAGATGCTCTACTAAAAACTGTTTGCAGGATCAAATGATATTACAAAAGGCTACACAATCTATGACATCTTTCTTAAGTATTCATACCATGTATATTAATATTTCTGATAAGTACTGAATTCAGTAAAGAAATTTTAAAGTGTTTAAAACCAACATTTTCTATTTGTATTTGACTTCAGTGCACTTAAAAATTTTTTTTAACTGAACATTTTTTGAAAACCACTGCATTAGACTAAAGAATAAAAATCTGGGGTAAATATAACCCCATGGGTCAAAGGGAAACATTTGATTTAATTGAATCTAGGAAAAGCTTTTGAAAGATGGAAGTCATGTATCTCACCATAAAATTTTCATTTCAGTCCATCTTCAAATTATTAAATATTAGAATATATAATTTTCCTATAGAAATTTTATGTAAATATTTCTAGTCCATGGCATAGAGTAGATTGTTTGAGACTTTTGATATAATGCTTGCATTTTCAGTTTGTAAGGTGATCCATAATATGAATGTTCTCATGGTTTTTGCATATAGCAATTTTCAGAGAACTAACTCACTTTCCATTATGAGAAAAATTTATCTGAAATGTGTCCTTTTATAAGAACTTATATTTTATAAGGATGGAATTAATGTACTAGGTTCAATTAAGTATATAGTTTAATAGGCTTCTAAGATTTTATTGGCACTTTAAATTAAAGTACACTGTTCTGGGTAAATACCAAATACATTAAAACTGGGCATACTCATAGCAAGTAATGATTTTTTGTTGTTTTGTTTTGTTTTGTTTTGTTTTATTATGAAGTCAATAGACAACATTGATGGGCTGATATTTATGCCATTCAATATAGTGTTAGCTATCTTTTAAGTAGTAAATTTATAGCTTCTAAAAATACAAACAATATCCAATTAAAACAACACTTTAAAAAGAAAAAGTTCATGAGGATCTTGTAACAAAACCATTTATATGATACAGACTCTTTTGTATAAATGTATTGCTTCTTTTTATTGTGTAAACATTGGGTTTCTCCTCTATAATGGTTTAAAACAATCATCTTAGTCGTTGGTAGAGGTATGCAGATTTTTTAAAAATTTGGAAGGTATTTTTTGTGGATAAATCTGCCAGTGATTCTCATCAAGTTGCTATTTAACATGTTTAAAGTGCTTTCTTCAGGACTCATACTAGGTTGGGTTAGGTCAGAGGTTGGCCAGCCATTTATGGTCCATAGGCCAAATCTAGCCTGATTCTTCCAGGCGGCTTTTGTAAATAAAATTTACAAAATTTGTTTAAGTATTGTCTATGGCTGCTTTTGCACTACAGAGGAGTTGAATAGTGATAGAGAACCCATGGCCCACAAAACTAAAATTATTTACTATTTGGCCCTTTCCAGAAAAAGGTTTCTGATACCTGGTCTGGGGCAGTGACTCTCAAAGTGTGGTCCCAGACCAGCTGCATCAGCATCACCTGAGAACTTAATATAAATGCAAATTCTAGGGCTGCAACCCATACCTGCTGAGCCAAAAACTCTGAGGGTGGGCCCAGCAATCCGTGTTTTAACAAGCCATACAATAGATTCTGATGCAGGCTCAAGTTTGAAAACCACAGACCTAGGTAAAATGATTGGCTACAGATGATATTAAATCATTGTTGAAATGAAAGCCTCATGATGATAGTCATATTTTGGAGTTAAGTCTCATTGTTGTTTAATGTAAGATACATAGTGCAACTATTGCTTGTGTTATAAATCCTCCTCAATTGGATTGTGGCATTCAGGGCAGTTTTTGAAGTGTCACCACAAGAACGCAGCTGGACTAATTATGTTACTGAGCATGGCATAATGAGAAATGAGAACTCTATAACATTTATTCTCTTCCAGAAAAGTCTTCATTATCCCTTTTTAGTATAATGAGCCGTCCTGCTTGTTCTGTTATATACCAACATTAATACTCTGAGAAAGAAACCACATCTTTTTATTTGGAAGCAGCACATCATGTTACTTAAGACCATTAATTTTATGGTCACAAAGAAGGATTTATTCCTTAATATGACATTTACCAGCTGTAGGACTCTGGGTAAAATTTTTTAATCTAAGCCTTAGTTTCCTTATCTGAAAAATGAGGATAATGATAGAGCCCACATTTTAGGTTTGTTTTTAAAATTCAGGGAGATATTTATATTAAGTATTTGGTTATAGAATCTGGAGCATAGCAAATTTTCATTCTCTCTCTGTCTTTTTTTCCATTTTCTATTGTTATTCTTATTTCAAACTAATCATTTGTTTGAGGATAATGAGGCATGTTTTTGATAGCAAATTTTCCCGTCCCAAACACTATCACCACTATTTTTAGAAACAAAAATGTATGGCAAGGCATAGGTTGAAAACAAATGACATACAACTGAAATTCTTGCAACAATGTTAGTAATTTGTGTTAGGCAGTAATTCATCTAACACAGTGGCATAGTTCTTTTCTATGATTCTACAGATTCAATATAGTTCTTAGCCAACTCTTTTGTGTGAATTATTTCTACCTGTGTTGCAACTAGCATAGCCAAGCAAACTTTCAGTAGAAATAACTTGATTTTTCTAAAACGCAATTTTTAAACACATGCAAGTTACTTCCCATTAAAAAACAAACAAAAAAACTTTGTCTTCAAAGACACAGCCCCATCAAGCTACAGCCCTACATTCTTGTTCTATTCCCAAACAAAACTCCTGAAAGAGTCATCTTCACTCACTCTTTATATTTCCCACTCAGTCCTCCAAGCCTATCCAATCTGGCTCCTACACAATCATTCAACTGGAACAGCTTTCATTTACAGCACCAATAATGTATGTTGCTGTATAAGTTTTCTATTGATGTATAACAAAGTATCACAAACACACATTTATTACCTCATGTTTCTATGGGTCAGGAATCCAAGTATGGCTTATCAGATCCCTCTGCTTCAGGGTCTCATCAGACTTCAATCCACCAGACTGCAATCTCATCAGAGGCTCTATGGAATAAGAACATCACTTTTAATTTATTCAAAAACAATAAATTTTGGACCTTAATTACACCTTCACCTTTGTCATGTTCTGTTAAATAGAGCAGAGTCACAGATCCTGCCTACATCCGAAGGGAGGGGATTATACAAAGCTTGAACAGAAGGGGGCATGGTAATCACTGGAGCCATCTTAGAATTTTGCATATCACACTTGCCACAATCCATCAGATATTTCTTTTTTTCAGTGTTCTCACTTGACTTCTTAACCGGAAGCAATATTATTGATCACTTCCTCCATTTTGAAAACTCTGGAATCCTTTGGTTACCATATCATAACACTTCCCTGGTTTTCCTCCCCTTTCTCTGGTTACTCATTTGCATGGTCAATGTCTTCTGCCCTGCCATTATGTATTAGACTCTCAGAAGCCTGTTTGAAATCTTCTTCTTTCCAAATAAATTCTTTCCATAGACAATCTCATCTCCACCTACAGCTCAATTATTCTTATAATTAGATTACCCAAAAATTGATGCGTTCAGCCCAGATCTGCTAAACTCCAAGTCTATACACCCAAATGCCTACTCAACATACCCTCTTAAAGTCAACAAGTCCAAAACCATATCCATTATCTTTCCCTCAAAATTGGAGTTACTTACAGGGTTTTCTGAGTGTTAATTACTGCTAACCATCAAGATTCACAAGACCTTTCCCTCCTACAGGTACTATAATTTCAAGTCCTCTTAATTTCACCTCCTAAACATGTTTTGAATCTGTTCACAAATCATCTCCCTTGCAAAGTTTCTATCCAAGATTCTACCAAATCCTCCTATAAATGGCTTTCTTATACACAGTTCTGAAAGCTTTCTATCTTAAAATGCTCATAAAATGCCCCATTGCTATTTTTAAAAAGACAAAAACCTTACTAAAGTTTATTAGACCCTATAGTACCTGTCTCTACCTAGTCTTTCACTTCATCTTACACAATATTCTTCTTGCCCTCTGTACTCCGAAAATACTGATTTTTGTTTTAATCCTTGCACATATGCAGTGATAGGAGAACAGAATATATATTGCCAAATTATATAGAAATAGAGAAAATAAAAATTAACCTAAGGAAGAAGATTAAGCCTTTAGAACAATAAATGCAAAAACCGAAGAAAAGTTGCTTAAAATTTTCAATAATCATCAGAAGATAAGTACTCTATAAAATAGCTGCAAAATAAACAATAAGACAAAACAACATTTTTAAAAAAGGAAAAGTAAGAAACAAAAATGAAGGTTGGGAAGTGGATGTGGCTCAATTGGTTGAGCTCTCGTTTACCATATGGGAGGCCCCAGGTTCTATTCCCGGGGCCTCCTGGTGAAGGCAAGCCAGCCCATGTGGCGCAGTGAGCTGGCACATCAAGATGACACAACAAAAAGAGACACAGAAGAGAGAAAACAAGAGACACAGCAGACCAGGGAGCTGAGGTGGTGCAAGAGATTGAGTGCTTCTTTCCACTCTGGAGGTCTCAGGATTGGTTCCGG
>PVKH010031812.1:0-12265 GCA_004027955.1 Chaetophractus vellerosus
ACATGTGCACAGTATGTGCCACAGAAGGAAAACAAGTTGTCCTAACCCTGGAGCAGGCCAGTTTGTTGCTACAGGGGTGACAGGTGAGCCTGAGTGAGGGTACTGAGGAGGGTGACTGCAGTAGAGGGGGGATATACTTGTTGGAGGCTGGAGGAAGCTCATATCCTCCCTGGATTCTGGCTTGCTGGGCTTATTCTTCTCAGCCCTGGTTTTGAAGTGATTTATTGGCGCTACAGCCCATGGGCCATACATCACCTTCCTGGTTGGCTTTGTTGGCACCTTGTCACATTCTTGCTGGCTTGAAGAATTCATTGTTCTTGTTTGAACTGATAAGAACAAAAAAAAAAGGTTTTCTCACTGAGACCTTGGGAAAGGCCAAGAGGGTGGAATGTCAACGACAACAGAGGACACGGAGCAGCTGAGCTGCCCTTTCCCAAGCAGCGCAGCCTTCGCATCCGCCAAGTATTCTTCAGGCGCAAGCAAGTCTTCCCTCTAGGTGTGCTGGCTACAGCTTTATTTGCCTAGAGAAGTAGTTTTCAGATTGTGAGGTGCTTCTTTTTGCTGAGGTGGTACCGTGGAGAGGGGTAAAGAGGGAGGGGGTATTTCCTCCCAGACAAGGGAGATGGAATGGCTGAGGGGGGAGTCTAATGGAAGGTAACATGACCCTGGGCACTGGGGGATGTAAAACACCTGGTGACTTCTGATGGGCGCCAGTCTATTCGAAGTTCATCCTGTTGAGCAGTGTGCTTTTCGGGCATGGTGCCATGCTGCCCTCTCCCCTTTGATATGTAGTGCCCCATGCTTCACTTGGTGTCTTGGCAACCTGCACGCAGACGCTGGCATTGGAGCCCAGCGCTTTTGAAGATAGTGAAGTTTCAGAATGGGACCTCACAAAGACACTAGTTGAAAGGTTTTACGATGTAGGCATGAGGCATTATCTCCCACTTCAGTGGAGCAGAAGAATGATCTGCCTGTTTTCAGGTCGCTTCAGCATAATATCTCTGATATCTTTGGTTTCAAAAAATAATAATAATGGATTAAACTCTTTTTCATCCAAGAAAAGTAACAGGTGAGATGATAGACACCCAGGTCATGGGAATGTAAATGCTCATATCTCTCTTTGTGAAAATAAATGTTTTCTTTGAGAGTAGCTTAATACAAATATACAGAAACATTCTTTTCATGAATGTGCTTTGTCATCAAGCTGTTGTTGATTGGAAGGAGAACCCATTTGCACCCCAGCCAAGGATGAGTTGTCCAGGGAGTTTAACACTTTTGTGATATACTGTTAACAAGTTCATGTGTAATGTCATAAGTCACATACACCTGGAAGTGCCATTCACATATCCCCACTATGAACCTCATTTTGAATTGAAGCCATAAAAACTGGGGGTTTTTTTGTTTGTTTTTTTACGAGGTACCGGGGATTGAACCCAGGTCCTCAGACATGGGAGGCACGTGCTCAACCACTGAGCTACATCCGCTCTCCAATGAAAGTTGGTTTTATTGTGTGTTTTGTTTTTAGGAGGTGCCCAGGATCGAACCTGGGACCTCGTACGTGGGAAGCAGGCACTCAACCACTTGAGCTACATGTGCTTCCCAGAAAGTGGTTTTTAAGCTTCTTAAAATGGCTCTCTGCAACCATGTTTCCTGTAAAATGCATACGTATAAACTGCTACTTGTGCTTGATTTGCCAAGCGGTTACAGTTATAAAAAAGGATGATAGAAGAACTGCTAAGGTAGGTGGCTGGCAAATTGGGATTTAAGAGTTAACATTGTGGTACTGCTGAATGTAAATTAAAGTGACCTAATAAATACATAACAATACAGTAATTGCACTTAATAGTGCAAGTCTTTTAATAAAGAAGCAGCTAGTTTTGGAAATCATATACATTTTCTTTTGTGTCAGCTATCTTGCTATAAAATATTTTACTTAACATTTAAATAACTAAATATATTTAATGCTATTGATACCGGCATTACACTTTTAACATGTAGCGGGTTTGTTTTTGTTTTTAGTCGACAAGCCCAGTTTCCCCAATTTCTTTGTAATTCTCATGAGCCTGCCAGTTCTGCCTTTGCTTTTTTCTCAGCTTGGAAGCTACTCTGGTTTCCAGAATTAAGTTTATTGACAGTGTTTCACTGCTCTCTGCTGGAGAAGCCCAAAGCTAGGCCAGGCTTCTAGGGCTCCAATCAGTTACAAGGAATGCAGGTGAGATGGCTCAGCTGATAAACTTCTGGCCTCTGAAATTAAACTCAACACAAGACTTATTCATGCTTGTCTTAGCTCACAGTTTCAGAACTTTGTTCTGCAGACTAAAGATGAGTTCCTCTGAAAAGAGGATGGGTAAGATGAAAATGTAACACTGCCCAGACTCTACTTTCTCACTTCAAATGTTGCCCTACATAAAGATAACAGATACTGTAGTGATGCCCCAGAGACTGTGCAGTTTCCCAGGTCAACTTGCATCTTCCCATTTTTGACACATATGTATATACTTTATTCCGATATGTATACCGGAGACAATAATCCCCCACCTCCAAAAAGAAAGCTATTTTGACCAAATTTTGTATATTTTTCCTAAACTTCTTTAGTGGTTGCATGACTGGAGAAAAGGGATCAAGCATATGTACCAACTAAGCAGGCAGTGAGTTAGGACAGTTTTTCCTGAAACATTTCTAGGCAGGAATAAATATTGATTTACATTTTCATGTTCATGAATGAAATCATACCATCATTTAGATGCTATTCTCACGGATATAAACAGAAACGGCAAACATTTGAGGTGAGTTTTGTTTTAAATGTATATACTGAGTATACATATACACATACATTTGTGCACACATACATGTGTGTTTATGTGTATATTGTACCTATATATTTGAGGGGAATGGGGAGTGAAGATTTAAGCATAACACATCTCCAAAGTGTTTTCTGTTCCTTTAAGTCTGTCATCTTTTAACTTAAAAAACAACTTGATGAATATAAATCATAAAAGCCAGCCTTACAACAGCATTAAAGTGCTATTATATTCTACAGCATTCCAAGTGAATTATTGCTCTGCTGTCAAAGAAAACAAAAACATTTGGGAAAGACTGTTTATTTTACAGTGGTTGACCAAAAGTATGCAAGTGGTTATAAAAAAATGTAGACGGCTAACGATGGGGGTTGCCACTTACACATTCTGAAATCCATTCACAAACCTTTGACACAGGCTCTCTATCACTAGAGATATTAGAGGCAAAAGCATATTCTGTGGGGGGAATCCTAGTACTTTCAAAGCATTTCAATATTTAAAATATATAGAATACCCCTCCCCCTCCCCCATCCTGTATCACTGGCATCACCTCACTAACAGACCCTGACGGGACGAGATTTTTTTTTTTCCCAAGAAGAACAAAAAAAGCTTTGCAAAAATATTTCTCTCAGAGGTTATTGCAATGAGAGATTTTTGTGCTTGGAAGCATGTGTTGCCTCTGTATTTAAAGCTTAAAATAAAAGCTGCCACTGACAATGCTAATAGATTCTTTCATTGAACAAATATTTCATTTTAGAAGTACGTGGGAGATCAGAGATTTCTATACCGTCCTTTCATACTAAAGATGATAAAATGTTTACTCAGAGAAGATAAGTAACTTACTTAAGGTCACACAGCTAGGCAGTGTAGAAGGATAAGAGTTTAAAAAAGGAAGCCAATGTTTGTGTTATCGTATTTTTGCCTGAGAATCAGTCAATATACAGTCAAGACCTCACTGATATCTCCTGGTAAACGCTTATTTTAATGTTTATGAATTTCTCATTGGTGATGAGGTCCTTGTCCAGGAGACTAGGTCTTGAAGTTTAGGTTTCTTTTTTTTTTAAATTTAACTAATAAGTCAGGATCCATTCAACTTTCTGGTGACTCACTGGGTATGTTTTTGAGAAATTGGAATAATCAAAACTGGCTCTTTTTATCCTTATCATGGGGTGAAAGATATGGAAACCTCTTTGATATGTTTTGCATGATTCTATCACATGGAACCACTCAATAAATGTTGGAAGAAAGAATGCATTTAGTGAACTGCTTCCAGTTTTCTTTCTGTTACCAGTGCAGCTTGCTTTCTGGGTGGTATGTAAATTGTAGGAAGGCAGCATCCTATGTTAGCTGTGGTGCAGTGAATCCATGGACTCTTTGCCACCACTCACTTGCATGCAATGCCTCAAGTATCCAGCTGTCTTTAAGCTTTTGCCCCAAGCCTTAAGAGAGTGGTAGGAAGAGGAGGTGGGAGCAGAACAATTTGCATTTGTTCCCCTACCTCAGCAGCTCCTCCTCCTCATGTTTGAGAGTCTCCAGAGCGTGAGAGTTTTGTGTCTCTTTGGCACAAGAGACGGTTGTCCTTTTTTGACAGCTCAGTTGTTTGTGTCTCCTGAATGAAACTGTATCAGATTTTTTTCAGCTGTAGCATCTGCCTTCCCTTGGTGACATCTGTGGATTAATCACGTGCTTGCTGGCCAGGATATGTAAATAAAACTTGGCTACAAAACACTTAAAGGATTATGCAGCAGTCTTGCTTAATAGTAACAAAACAAAACAGCACTCCAACAGATCCTTAAGTTTGCTACTAAGTGGTGGAAAGATCCTGGAACTGTCCTGGCTTGAATTCTGTCCTAGACAGAAAGAGAAAGAGCATGCGGGAGGGTGGGAGAGGAGAAACTGTGATGAAGGAAGGCCTGACTCACTCACTCTTGGCTCCCTGCAGACAGAAGCCCACACATTCCCTCCCAGTTGCTAACCAGGAGCAGCATGTAGGCAAAGGAAGCATGCTAATCCCGGGAACCTGCCTTTCATGCATGTGCTGGGATGACTGAGTCACTGCTGCTTACACGTTTCTCTTTCTTGAACCACACACCCTGTCTCAAGTGCTCAGAGGTGGCCTGAGCTTCGGCAGGTTCGTGGAGCTAAGCTCCTAGCTGCTGAATGCCTTGAGAGGTGCAGATTGCAGGGCTCCAGGAGGCTGGCCCCGGGCAGTCAGGCGCTGGGCTGGGAATGTGGGGCATTGCCTCCAAGGTGTCTGTCACCAAAGCTGTCTTCCCTGACCAGAGGGAAATGAGCATGGAAACCCCTCGTGCCAGCGTGTGCCAAAAGCAACATTGGTCAACGAAAGAGCTGGGCAGACGGCGAGGTCCTGCGTGCGGGCCTTTCTGCCGCTGGTATTAAAATCATGCGCTGCTATTTCTGTGGCTTCTGCCAGTTGGCCCCTGCCCACCTTTTTTGTTCATACTGAAGCAGCCAGGAACTTAGTGAAAGAGGAAGCCTCGGCTGTGCTGCGGCCTGCACTGCCAAGGGCGCGTCTGTAGTAGGTCCAGCAGCAAAAACAAAACGGAGCAGAGCCCAGGGAGGTCTCCCGGAGCAGCTGAGCATGGAAACCAAGAAGCCCGCGCAGGGCGGCATCAGGCGGCGGAATGTCAGGCTGGAAGAGAACTGCCCGAGTGGCTGCGTCCTTGCGCAGGATGGGAAGCTGAGGTCCGGAGAGGCTGTGACTGGCCTGGGCAGTGGCCGAGCCAGGAGCAGAAATGAGGTCTCCTGAGGGTCTGCCCACACTGCTGTTTGGTTTTAGTAGCTCTGCTCCTAACAATGCAATCCTAGATATGTTACCTGCTCTCCCCGACCTCCCTTATCTGATCTGTAAAATGGGGATGAGGATAATACCTCACTCTAAGGGTTGTTGTGGGAAATAAATGAGACAGTGTAAACACAGCACTTGGCTCAGTGCCAGGCGCCTCAGATGTAAGCAGAGCAGGAAATGCACAGGGAGTTGTCCATAAATGCCTGATGTGTTAGAAGTGTGTGTTACATCAGGGCTGCTTTCAGGAGGAGGGGTAAACATGCTTGAATGAAGATCAGGTTGATTATCTGATCTTGTTCGATTTTGACTTTGAGGGAAGGTTTCATCAAATGGCAGCTCTCCCTCCCCCTTGCAGGAAAAAACCCTGCTTGAGTGAGGAGGAAGGGGGTTAGTGCCAGCTGCCGAATCGGTGCTGTCCACACTTCCCCTCTGTGAAAGTGCATTCTGAATTTTTCTGACCAAGAGTTCAAAATGATTAACTTCAAAGTTATAGTCTGATGGAAAACACTTTGTAAAAGGCTGAAGGGTCGTTCTCAGGGTAAAAGAGATGAGGTGGTGAATAATACCACGGTGTGGATGTTCTATGATTTTACCTCCTGAGGCCCAGGTACATGGGGAGGGATCAGGAGCCCAGCTTTTGATACCGTAACAAATTTATTCCAGAACTGCTTGAAATCCTGTTCTGCCACTAATTGGTTGTGAGACAGGAGGTGACTCATTAATAAAAATAATGACAATAACAACAACAATGTCCACTGGTTGAGCCCTTAGTGGGTATCAGGTAATGTGCTAAAAATTCTCTATATAGCTCTCTTAATTTCCACAACAACCCCATGAAACATATCCTCTTTAGAGAAGTTGACTAACTTGTCTGTGATCACTTAGCTAGCCACTTCATTATGCCCTGCTTTTTGTCAATCCTAATCCGAACTGGAACTTAATATCCCTGTTTTATTTAATCTCCCTGTTTTCTCACCTGTAAATTAAGGGCCAGACTATGTTATTGCTAAGGCTACTTCTTTTTAAAATTCTAAATGTTTCCAGAAAGAGGCACAGTTTGTAATAAGCAATCTTATTTTCCAAGTAAATTCTGCTCTATTAAAACCAAGGAGCTGGTGGTCCTTTTCCAAAGTATATATTGTTTAAAACAGAGAATTCAGGGAGAGATTAAAAAACAGGAAAAATTTCATGAACTGTTTTGATGTATGTGCATGTCCAGCAGCTCTAATGGGAAATTAAAACCCTTACCAAATTGTGCCCAGTCCATTGCACAACTTTATGTCTTTTTACCTGCCAGGGCTAAATCTAACCTTTTTTGTGTGCTGGCCTGTACTCTGTTTCTAAGGAAGGTTGTGCATGTATGAGTGCAATTTGGTTTCCTCAGGGGAAGCAGTCCCAATAGCTTGATTTTATTACTTTACTAAGTGAAATTTCTCTATCAAAATTTTCGATGTTGGAATGGGAATGGTATTTTGTAGTATCTTTGAAATTTGATAATTAACCTCATCTAGATTAATATGTGTTAATGATTACTAGCTGTGCGACACTGGACAAGTTTCTCAATCTCTCTGGGCTTTAGTTGCCTCAGCTACAAAATGGGACTATTAATTGCATTGTATCATATTACGATAATGGGTTGTTGAGAGCAGTAAATAACTTAATTATGTAAAGTGCTTCTAACTGTGCCTGGCACATTGTAAGAGCTTTATAGTTGTTATTTATCATTGATGTTTTCCAAACTAGAATTTTCTTAAAATTGTGTCCACTAAGTTTTAAATCATATTAAGACTTCTGGCTGCTTTATTTTTAATTGATATTCAGCTTCTTTCACTTCCTTTTGATATCTACAAATTATCTTTGCATAGAAAGTTTTCTTTTAAGAAATTTTCATATTCTATTTCACACTCTTTGTAACACTACAAGAAGTGGTTTCTTCATGTTTATGTATTCTTTAGAATTTTATCTAGAGAGGCTTTTGAATTTAAACAGTGACATATAATGGACCAGATTACACTCATTGAGTTGATTTACTGGGAATTACAAATTCTATTAGGCAGAATTTGTCCTCGGTTTTTTTCTTGGTGCCTGACTCTCAGAGAAACATGTTTTCAGCTCTTAGTCATGGTAAATAGTGGGTTTTAAAGTGACATCACGAGATACATATTTTTCAGATACAAAAGTTTGTTGTTATGTTCTTTTGGCCAGAAGAGGCTCTTCTTCCTGGGAAATATAGCCACAGAATGCTGGGTTTGCGTTTTATTAATATCCTTGTAGATTGAAAACAAAATGTTTTCCCTCCCCGTTTTTGTTCTTTTCCATTTGGCAAACCCAGTGATTTGCCACATGAGCCAATGTGTGTCTCATTGCTTATTTTCTTGTACACTAGCAGCCCTGGTGATATCATCTGGAATGTGTGCAATCCTGGGAATAAAGAACATGCTGGCAAATGCTTTGCTTTGCTTTGAGGCAGCAGTATCACTAGTGCACCATCCAGTACATTCTAAATATCTCAAACCAATTTCCTTGTTTAAAAATAATTTAAGGCAGACTTCGCCTCCCATACTTTTTGGTCAAAATAATAATAACAATGATGTAATCTAGGATTTTTATACTTAATGACTATAATTTGAGAGTCACATTTTCAAAATCATGTTAAAATTTGATCTGATGATATCAAATATCTATGCCATGAAAATGTCTTATAATTATTTTAAGCAAATTACTAGATTAAACTGTACCAAGGAGAAAATTAGACTTCCTAAAGTTGGCTTACATATATGTTGTTGTTGTTCTTTGTCACTTTTGTTAAACAGCATTCGTTGACTAAATGGTGCAGTTTTAAGGGGTCAGGTTGCTGAGTAGAATTTAGACTAGACTGCTCCTCGAACTGCTTTCAAGCTGACATTTCACTTAAGGTTAAAAACACTCTAGCACCCTTCGTCCAGGTCTCTTCTTTCTAGTGGGATGCTTCTTTTAATACACCATTTTTCAAGGGAATTACCGAGACGAACACTGTCTAAAAGACACCTCAGAAATCTTCAGGGAAGAAGATGTAAATCTAGTCAGGGCATACCATTGTATTCAAGAGAAATTTCCAGACAAAGCTTCCCACCTGGTCAGCCAAGACCCAACTGGCAATGGTTCAGTTTCCTTCTCTGCCTTATCTTGAATACATTCTTGCTTTTTGAAGGCACCGCCCACTGAATTCCTCATTTCCTGTTCTAATCCTTGCTTTCTCCCAGTGCCATTTAATAAGTAAGCAAGACTCTATAGGCTGGATGATGAAATTCTTGGAAATTTTAATAACTTTGAGCTCATTTAGAAAGTAGTGTGTGTTCTCCATGGCCCAGAATTATAGGCCAATTATATCACTTCATTTATTTGGCAATTTAAGTGATGTCTTTTCTTATAAAAACCTCATTACACAAATGACCTCCTGTGCAATGGATGTTATTCTAGTGAAGAATTTCAAAGACCAAAGAATTTGCTCTAAAGCTAGTTAGTTCAATGAAGACAATGAAAACCTTATCTTACCTGTTGTTTTGAAAGTTGGCATTCCAGTGAGTCTCCCTATGAAAAAGCATTCAGAAAAATATTTTATACTTAGAAATTGTGAAACTCTAAAAATTTTAAAGAATGTTTAACCAGTCCTTAATCTTTAATAATAATTAATCAGATCTTTAAAATAACTAAACAGTAAAGAGTCTTTGATCACTATGACTTCTACAGTGAGAGATCTGAAACCAGTTTAGCCTGCAATAGCTAAGCTTTTTTTTTTTTTTTTTTTTTTAAGACAAACAAAAAAAAACTTGACTTCATTATTCTAATTGGTCTTTCCTTGCATTATTTTTCTTTCGGATCATCCCATTAGGTTTTCTATTAGAAATTAGCTCTTGATGTCTCTCACTTAACATACACATATACACATGCTTATACACACACTCATACACATACCTTCACATGGACATAGCATTTGTTTCTCTGCAGTTATTAATGCTGTTTTCTGCATCCGTTTGGGGTATAGGATGTAGTTTGTAAGTTGGGGAGGCAAAGATATCTTCTTTAAAACAGAAGCCTTTGAATAAAAACTCCGTTTATACTTTTGACTCATTGATTCATTCACCAAATGTATAGTGAGTACCCACAATGTGCTAGGCATTTTGATCAGTAATATCTCATGAAACTCTTACAGCTGTGATCCACAGGCTGTCATTCCATTTTAGAAATGAAGCTGTGTTCAGCTTGTTTGACTTCAGAGCCACTAATAGTAAGCCTGCCTCCATGCCCATACTAGCAAGGACCACAAGCTTGATATCTTGTTTTATTATGCTTTTGACCCTTTACTGTCACCCCACTGCAATCTACAGCAAAATATCCAAAATAGTAAACATTTCTTAAAAGAAATGTCAATCACTCCCATTGTAAATTCCTAAGCTTTTGTATTATCCTTGTCACATAAACAGTATCCAACGAGTTATTTAAGATTTCTTTAATTTGGATTTTGCTAAGTCTTACTGTTGTAATTAATACTGATCACCGACTTTTTCTCTCAAGTCCCAGGGAAGAAAACAGATTTTTCTCTACAAACAAAACAATCCTCAGCAGACCATGAGCTGCCAGTTTTATCTGGCATTTGTTCCTTCTCTCTTCCCAATTAAATAACCTTAACCTTGAATCAGGGGTACTCAGATGTGCTGTAGGTATCCACAGAGGTAGGTAATAAACTGCAGATAAAAACAGGCGAATGTTCTAGAGAATTCCATTCCACAAATATAAACTACAAAGCCAGCAAGGGGTAGGGTGGAATATTCCCGCTTTGCAGAATGGTGAATTATTTGGGAGTGACTTTAAAGGGGTAAGTGCACAGTGCTTGACAAATCTTAGTTTGAAAGTGGTTTAAGTGATGGGAACGTCCGTATCAGTGTGGTTATAAGGACTATCTCATCTTTCTCACAGTAACTCAGTGAGGTGGATACTATTATCATCCCCATATTACTGATGAAGAAACCAAGGCACAGAAAGGCAAAGTAACTTGCAGAAAACTCAGGGATAGTGTGAGGCAGGGCAGGCTGGCGTGAAAGCCACTGTATTTACTGCCTATTTCTTTCTGTGCCTTTTCCCCCCTGTAAAGCACATAACTCTGAAAACATTCTTCTCTCTTACTCACTGAAGAAAGTCCAGGTTGGCTTCCCACTAATTCTTATCTACTTTTCTTTTCTTCCATAATTGCCATAAATATGAATTTATGTAACAAAAACATTATCAACTCACAGAGTAGTGAAACAGCAAAGAACCTTACAAATTCCTCTGGGCTAATTTTAACAGTGAGAACACTAAGCAAAGGGAGAGTTTACCTGAGTCTTGAAAATAAATTACTGGCTCGGCTGGAGTTGTGGCGTTGTTTGTTACACCAGTAAAGTTAGTAGTTACCAATATAGGCCACTACTGTAGAGCTTAAAACATTGTATTATCCCATTCAACTCACCTCCATAAGGATGAGGGTCAGGTTTTTATGTATCTTTAGCCCTTAGCAGAGTGTCTCGGATATAATAGCTGTACAATCAATATATACTTGTTGAATGAGTGATGGACTGGATAAATGAATGGCTTGATTTTGATTCCTTTTAAAATTCTTCTTAGTCTTTTCTGAATATATTCTTCTGATTTGATCAATGCAAAGAAGAGCAAGACTATCAATTGTTCTATTCTAAATACTAAATTTCTACGATGCTACCTAAGATGTAGCTTTTTTTTTCCCGCAGTCACATTACACTAACTGATTCAAAGCTAGCTGCACGTGCCATGAAGTTAGCACCCCATCCACTTTCAAGTAGAGCAGGACTCTGTGAAGGGTTAAGTTCTTCCTTGGGTTAGGCTACGAGTGAGAGGACCACTTTACTGCTGCTTCTCTATCTTTGTGAATTAAAGCCTTCCACTCCTTTCTCTACCTCCTCTTCCATGTCTTCCTTGTCACGGCCGTTGGAACAAGTTGTCTTTTGAGTGTGAACCATAGAAGTGTAACCCGACCAACAGTTATTGATTCTAAACCCTTGTGTCCAACAGGCCACTTAGGGGGACTGGGAGAAACAAGCAGTAACTCCAGTGAGCTTGCAGGTTTCAAGGTTTGTTTCTGCCTCTTAGGGGCAAAACAGTGCAGGGCTTATAGGAGACGAGGCCAGAAAGCTGGCAATAAAAGAACCAAAAGAAATGCAGATGTAGGTAGGGGATAAAGTTTTAGTGGTTCCATCAGTAGTAATTCATGATGTCAAACTACAACAATAATTGCCTCCATATTCTCTCCCAGATCCCGTTTTGACACTGGCACAACATTTGGGGATGACTGCTGGGCTTGGGGGAGGTGGGTGGGCTCTGTGGTCATAACTATATCAGATTTGTCGTGGCTGCTAATCTGGCCAACAAGTGCTTTAATAGAGATGTATTGTTGAAAATGGCATTATGTACATTTAGGGGACAGTGGTAGTAAAGAAGGTGGCTTAATAAGCACAGAGTTTTCTGGTCTCTCTAAGGTTGAGCTGTGGAATCAGAAGCACCTGGGGAGAGAGACGAGGGATAGGGACACTGGCTTGGGTTCTGGCCGAGGTTCTGCTGCCCTTTGCTCTGTGGCTGCAGCAAGTCACTTCTCTAACCTCTGGGGATC
>PVKH010031813.1:0-12265 GCA_004027955.1 Chaetophractus vellerosus
CTGCTCTCTGCTGCCTCTTATCTAGCCTTCCATACTTGAGACCACCCCCACCGAGGGGCGGGGCTCAACGTCTCACTGATGTGGCAGTTAACGCCCTACTCACAACTCAATCATGCCCAGATGAACAGACCAGCTTACAAACATAATCTAATCTATATTTTTGGAATTCATAATTAATTCAAACTCAAACCACTACACCGGTGTTTCTTCTAGGCCAAGGCCTATGTTAGAACTCCTTCAGGACATTGCTTACCAACTCCCAGAAAAGCGAGGGTAAGAGACACAAAGATACCAAAACAAGTAATCATGAGTTATTAAACTTCCCAGCTGCCGGGAAGTGCTCCCCTCCCCAACTCCGGAGATATTAAGCAAGGGTAAAACTCCTGGTAAATTGTATCTGAATGTAGAGCAGACGTCTACCTCCACGGGAAGTGCTCTGAGTCATCTGGGAGTGCAGTGGACAGATAGGGAAGCCAGGAATAACCAGGGGTTACTTACCTCAGTGGCTAGAAGGGGCACACCAACCCATCCCTCAGGGCAGACAGAGTAGGTGAAGACCCAAACAGAAGTATGAAGGCAGATTCCCTGCAAGGAAGAAGGGTCTGGGAGAGAGGAGAGTGATTTTTTTTGCAGCGAGCTTAGCCACCCAGGCCCCCTAGAATATCGAAAGGGACCATGATTCGACAGGGAGAGGAGAGGAGGATTATCCCAGGCTGGCAGTCACACCCAGCTACCTAGGTAAAGAAAGGAATTAATTACATCAGAGAGGAGACAGAGACAGGGGAAGATCAGCACCTCTCCACCTGACTGTAGGGGATCTAACCTGCCCAAAGGAAAAGGGGGCAGATAGCCTTCTGAAAGGCTAATTAACTCAAAGGCTGAGAATAGCTCAGTGGGGGAATTCCTGCCTATTATCTATGAGGCCCCTGGTTCAATGCCTGGCTATTCCTTGAGAAGAGATTCACTAGGTTATCAGGCATCCAGCTGAAACTTTACATATAGACATTTTCTTTGTATTAGCTTTAATTGAATCTTTTATTTTTTTAAAATTCATTTTCTTCTATTTCCCTTGCTTTATTCACTAAAACCTTGTTCAAAACCTACAGAGGGCAGGCTGCAGGGTGAGTGATTGAGGAACACCAGCAGCCTGAGAAGACCCTTAAGGGTCTAAGAAAGAAAGCTGTTTTCCCATGGTTTTTTTTTCTTCTGCCTCCTTTTTTCAAAAACACAAATTGCTGCTGTCTTGTTTCTTGCTTGTTTTGTATCCTCTCCCTTTCTTTCTCTGCTTGTTTACTTTTTTTCTTTTTCTTTCTTTTATTCTTTTGGTTACTGATCTATTATTTCTTTTCACTTCTTCATCTTTATACCTTTTGTTTTCCATTGTTATTCTTTCATTCCACTTCTTTTATTTGGTCTCCAATTTTTCTTGTTTGTATTTCTCCTTCTATCCCTTTTTCTCTGTATATTTTTTCCTTTTTCCTTTTTTCTTTCTTTCTTCTCTGTTTCCTTTTCCCCTCTTCTCACCATTCCAGCATTTTAATTCATCCTACATATTTGTTTCTCCTCTGTTTCTTGTTTCATTGCTTCAATTCCACTTCCCTAATCTTATTCCTCTGTGCTTCTTACTTGTGTTAATTTTTCAATTTCCTAGGTTTTATATGTTTGCTTTCCTGCCTTTTACAAATACCATTACTATCATACTTTTGTCTTCCTATCTCTTATCTTTTATCTGGTCATAATTTTTTTTTCTTTCAAAGGAACATAGGCGGATCTCTCTCACAAAAGACAGCTAAGTAGAGGCAAGATCCTGCCCAAGTGGGCTGTTTTGGGGACTGACAGAGTAGGAGACTACAGGGCATTGATCTGGAGGGAGTTGGGTGAAGAGATAAATCCTCAAGGTGCTGCTGGCTTGATTCTTGGTTTACTGTGTTTCCTTTTCCTTGATTTCCTCTTTTCTGTGTATATCAATTTTGTATCCCAAGGCTATCTCTTTTCCTTCCTTCATCATTCTATCTTCTGCTTTCTGTTGTTGTTATTATATTCCATCTCTCTTTCTTTAGTCCCTAACTTTTCTGGTTTTTATTTCTACTTCATCTATCCTGTTCTCTTTCTTTTATTAACTTTTTTTTTTTTGTCTTTTCTCTTTGCCTCTCTCCTCCTCATACTGGCCTTTTAATTAAGTCTACATATTTTTCTCCATTTGGTTTCCCATTTCATTGTTGGTACCCCACATTTCTATTCCTATTACTCTACCCTGCTTACATGAGTTAAATATTCATTTTCCAAGGTCTTAAATGGTTCCTCTTCTAACAATTACTATTATCCTTTTACATTCTTACCTCTTTCTGTTTCTCTGGCCCTAATTATTTCCTCCAGGGGAACATAGACAACAGCAATAAAATAGAATAAGAAGAACAAAGTGTCAAAGAGAAAACTTAACACACACACAAAAACAGCAATAAAATAAAACTGTAGAGTAAATAAAGAAGCTAATCAACTGAATAAACCCATAGAGATAAAAGATGACCAGAGGGCAACAAAAAATTACAAGCCACACTAATAAACAGGAAGACATGACTCAGTCTAATGAACAAACTAAAAACCATGAAGATATGCAGAACATTGAACAACTAATCCAAGCTGCCCAAACAAATATAATTGAACCAATTAATGAAGTAAAGAAGAGATTAAGGATATTTAGAAGACACTGGGAGAACATACAGAAGAAATTATAAACATACATAAAAAGGTAACAGATATGATGGTGATGAATGGCACAATCCAGCAAGGTCCTTCCCCAAGGGAACTGGCCATCCCCTCATTCAAGGTGCTCTGGGTCTGTAAACTGTCTAACATTTGGGAATTGATTAAGGGACCATGACTCTCTCTATATTATACTTCAAGTTAGACTTTTGTTCTCTTGAGTAAGAACTCTTCTGCTTATATAGATCAAGTAAGAATTAAATAGAATGCCCATCTAGTTCTCTTCTAGTTACCCCATGATCCACTAGCCAATAGCATATGCTTCAGCAATTCAAACTATTTTGATGATTGCTTTGAGTCTGCAGTCCATTATGGTAGCTATTCCCCCTTGTTTTTTTTGGTGATTATTTAATGCTGTGACTTGGCTTCTGCCATCCAGGGATCCAATCATCCCCATTGTGTTTATGGATCCAAGTTCAATGATAGCAGTTCCCACAGTAATATCTGACTTAGAGAGTGGAACAACTATACAGCTGTTCAGGGATGATAGAGTTAGCCTCACAAATTTATTCCTCATAGCCCTGGTAGAAGGTATTTTTTTCCTGGGGTGGTTAAGCAGGTATTACATGGTAAATCAACTCTAACATTAAAATATTCTAAGCCTTTGGATCTCCTCATCTATATTATACCTTGGCAGTTCTGGCATTTTGACCTCAGTCAATATAAGACACTTTTTGTTGCATGCTTCGGCCAACCATCCAAACAAACTGTTAGAGCCCTTTCTAACCCCTCCATCTACAAAATTGAATCCAGAATCTCTGCTTAGTGGACCAATATCAATAACTTAGGTCTTATCAAACTTTATATTCTTTCCAACATTATTATACACACTTAAGATTCATTCCCACAAATATTCCCCTGGTTTCTGTTTATACAAATTGGAAAAAATAATGCACTTATTTTGGAGTGTAGTGTACTTCCTCATGGGTCACACTTTGTACCTCCCCTTTTGGGGTCTATTGGGACATCAGTCTAGTTAATAATTCAGGAAGAAAAGAGAGATGGAGATGGGTCACTAGAGAATTAGATGTCTCTTGCAAGCCAACTACCTCAGGGCATTCCACTGTAGTTTTGTCTGGTAAAACAAGGTTACTCCCTTCAGGCAATGGAGTGAATAATGTTTCCTTAGAGGAGGTGGTTAGGAGTCTATCCAGTCTCTTCAGGTGGAGGTTGGATGGCAGATTCCTCAGGACAGAATGAAAGTCCCTTGGCTGATTCCCCAGGGAAGACCATTACATGTTTATCTGGCAAAGATTCGGCAGAATCTAGAGTTTCAGTGTCCCCATGGCATCATTACCAATCCATATATCCCCATTCCAATTTTCAGGATCCCATTCTTTTCCAATCAATGCCCTCATTTTAACAGCAGTCACCCTAAAAAGTTGAGAATTCATTTACATTGTAATTCAGTCACTCTCACAATGAAGCTCTGAGTCTGGTTTTCAGATACCTCATGTTTGTGACTACATAAAGTAAGATTTTCTTTCAGGTGACACAGGGAAACTTTCACATCCTTCATGTGGCGCTGTAGTTGGGAATTTGATGCCTTGAGCTCATCCCTAGCTTTTACAACAGTATCCAGTGTATTTAGGAACTACCAATCAATGTCATATTCCTTTTAACTCCACAAAACTCTGTTAAGGTCACTTTCAGAGACTTGCTTCTTATAAGCATTTGAGTAGCCCTATTCAGTGGAGATCTTATGCATATCTCTATTTCCAATTTAACAATCAAGATAGGACTATCAGTGCTACCTTGATTGCTAAAAGTAAGATTCATTACCCTTATCCACTTCTCAGCAGGATCTTATTGACTGCCACAGTAAATGCAGGGCTGCTGAGGGCTCTAGAGACATCTAGACAATATAGGCAGGGCAGATAATCTCAGGAATTCAGCACCCTGTCAATCTTACTTTGCCTTACTTTGGAATTTATGTTCCCCACTGTAACAGAGATAGACACATTTATAATTTCCCTACACATGGCTCTTCTGCCCTTTTTTATTTGAACCTATAATTAGCACTATACTCATTAAATATATGTCCCAGAGACTTAAATCTTCAGCCTGTTCATATGCCCATTGAGTCCTGAATCTCAGCACAGTTGCAACACCTACTCTCCAGTTCACTGGACACACCCAAGATAACTAACAAAAGGGTAATGATGGACAACATCCATCCCAGGAAGCAGAGAGTGTCTGTGACTGCAAGCAAGACAGTTCCATCTATCTGTCCAGGGGGATCTAAGCCCACTCTCAACTGGAGGCAAGGTCACTGTAGCAGTTTGGCAGTTCGATGAAGTTATGAATTCCAAAAATAGATATTGGATTATGCTTGTAAACTGGTCTGTTAATCTGGGCATGATTAAGTTATGATTAAGGCGTTGACTGGGCCATGTCAGTAAGGAATGGAACCCCACCCCTTGGTGGGTGGGGGAATCAAATATAAAAGCCATGGCAGAGAACAGAGGAAGCAGTTCTGATGTTGGAGTTTTGATGCTGGAGCCTGGGGACGTGAGCAGATGGAGGAGCTTGGTTGTGAGGAAGGAGAGAAGGCCCAAGGATAGAGACGAGCCATTCACCTGGCAGTTCACAGCTGACCTTGTGGCAAGAGTCAGAGCCTAGAGAGCCTCATAGTCTACAGCTGACCTTGTGGAAGAAACAGAGGAGCTAAGCCCAGAGAGAAACGCAGCCCAAGGAAGAGAGGAACCCAAGAAGCCTGAACCCTGGCAAATGTTGGCAGCTGCCTTGCTCCAACACATAGCAACAGACTTTGGTGAGGGAAGAAACTTATGCCTTATGGTCCGGTAACTGTAACCTTCTACCCCCAATAAATTCACTTTATAAAAAGCAACCAATTTCTGGTATTTTGCATCAGCACCCCTTTGACTGACTAAAACAGTCACCATCACCAAATCCTCAAGATTGAGGAATGAACAAATATAAGGGGGAAATGTAACTATGGACCAGAGTATACATTATTATTCTAGCAATGGAAGAACTTATATCATTGATATAAAGGTAGTGGTCACTAGAGTTTCTGAGAGGAAGGAGAGGGAAGAATAGGTGCAAGATGGGAACATTTTGAGGATATTGGAATTGCCCTGCCTGACATTGCAATGACAAATATAGGCCATTATACATTTTGTCAAAATTGTGTGGGGCAAAGTGTAAACCATAATGTAAGCTATAGTCCTTCGTTTGTAGCAGTGCTTCTGTATGTGTTCATCATTTATAACAAATGTACCACACTAATGAAAGATGTTGTTAATATGGGAAAGTGTTGGAGGGGGAGGATGTGGGGCATATGAGAAACTCCTATATTTTTGATATCACATTTATTTAATCTAAATCTTCTTTAATAATAAAAAGTATTTTAAAAAATAAGTCATCAGTGCCTTTGAATCTAATCAGATTTGAGAACCAATTCCAAAAACCCAAGAACCAATTTCAAAAATCTCAACCTTAAGATTGTGTTTCTCAAGAGACACTCTGAGTAACAAAGCTATATTAGCCATAGTTCACTAGGGAAAGAGAATTGACAGGAAATATATATATATATCTCAAATATTATGAGATATTTTATAAGAATTGTCTCATGTGCGTGTGGGGATATGCAAATCCAAATTCAATAGGTCAGGCCACAAAGCTGGAAACTGTAATGAAGGTATTTGATGAAGCCCTCCAGGAGAACTGGCTGGCTGAAGCAGAGATAGAAATTATCTCTTCTGCTTGCTGAAATCATTACTTCTCCTTTGAAAGCCTTCAGCTGATTGGATAAGCTTCTCTCATTGTTGAATGCAATCTTCTCAGGTGATTGTAGATGTAGTCAGCCAGAGATGCAATCAACCTACTAATGATTTAAGTACATGAAATATCCTCACACAGTCACAATCAGGCCAGTGCTTGCTTGACCAAATAACTGGACACAATCATCTGGCCAAGTTTAAATATGAACTTAACCATTACACCCCCTATTTCTGCCCTTCATAAACATCTTTTACCTTTTTCTATTTCCATATCAGCTGGCCATTACAACTAATCAAATGTCCTCAAGTAGCAGAAGCATAATTTTATTTTGTCTTTTTATCTTTTACTGTTTTCTTCTATTCAAATATTGATTCATGAGGCTAAACTTTCTTCCCCATCAGCATTCCTATTGCCTTTTGCCTTAGGTTTTCCCCTTCTTCTGGCTCTCCCCATCTACTTGTCTTCTCTCTTGAAAAATCTAGACAACTGTTTAATTTAAGAAAAAAATCTAAATATTGAATAGATCCTTTTCAAATCCCATGGATATATTTTTAAAAATCCCTTGCTTTCCAGTGGAAAAGACAAAACCTGATTTGTGAATACTTCATTTTTCACCAAGATTTCTTGATATCCTTAACTAAAAAGTTGAAATTCTACTGGCAAGTTTCAGTGTATTCTTTTAGGTACAGTGGAAGCATACTGCATATAAAGTTACCTTATGGGGCCGGCTCTATAGCCCAGTGGATAGGGGACTGGCATACCACATGGGAGGCCCCAGGTTCGGTTCCCGGGGACCTCTCCTAGTGGGCAGACCGCCTTGAGAAGGGAAAGCTGATATGGGCGGGCCAGAGCTGCCGTGGGCAGGGCAAAAAACTGCCACGGGCAGGGCAGGTCACCCACGAATGGAGCGCAGCCAGCCACCCGCGAACTGAAAGCCTGCCGTGAACGGAAGCAGAAGCCGCCCTTCCCCCCTCGCTGCGGCTACGCGCCAAGAGTGCTCACTGCGCAGGCGCGGCTTTCCCCGCTTGTGGGCTGCTTCTGCTTCCATTCACGGCCGGATTTCAGTTCGCGGGTGGCTGGCTGCGCTCCATTTGCAGGCGACCTGCCCTGCCCGTGGCGGCTTTTGCCTGTCCGTGGCAGCTTTTTGCCCTGCCCACGGCGGCTCCGGCCCGCCCATGGCGGCTTGCCATTCTCAAGGCGGTCTGCCCGCTAGGAGAGGTCCCCGGGAACCGAACCCGGGGCCTCCCATGTGGTATGCCGACGCCCTATCCACTGGGCTATCCAGTCGGCCCCATAAATAAATCTTTAAAATAAATAAATAAATAAATAAAGTTACCTTATATCTTAGTTGTTCATTTGTGGTGGCAACTTAGTTATTCTAGTCAAAAATATTAAAAGGATTATTCAGACTACAGAGTGAAAACTAAAGTAATTTGGAGTATCTAAATTCTCTATTCTTTTGACATCATATTTTTAATCAATTATTCACCCTTCTTTATATAACCAAGCATAGAATGATGGAACATTCTCCAAAGGATAATAACAGTATCATTACCAAATTGTGTGAGCTTTTGTTTCCATTGTGCTATTATGTGATAATGAATGGCCATTATGGAGTATTTTATTATGCATTTACTTTTCCTACATGTTTAATAATTCTCTTGACGTTGGAACAGTTATGTGATTTACTTTTCACTTATTCTTTCCATAGTATTTTATTTTATAAGCTTAGTTTTCCTTTTACCCTCTTCTCATTCATGTGCTGATCTTACTTTCTGGGTATATAGTCTAATGATTATTTCCTTTGTGTTATTAGAACTTCATTTTTCAAAACATTGGAGTTTTTTATGTTTTCTTTAATTCTATAATTTTCTTCAAATAAAATATTCCTGTCCTATAGACATCTTTTTTTCAGATATATTATATATGAAATACGTGATTAATATTGATATTTTATATAAAATGTTTATCTTGACAAGAAAGCATTAGGAATATTACTGTTCAAAAACTCTAAATCAAAACAGTGTTTATACACCTACTGCTTTCTTCAGTTATTGTTTTCATTTTCACTATTACAACTGATTTCTGTGGCAGAGAAATAGAACTTCAATTTTTAAAAAATCTACAACATTTACACTTAATACTTCAAAATATGTGCAGACTGCATAAATGTTTATTTCACACAAATGTTAAGCAGGAGAGAAGTAGTGACATGAACAGAATATGCTTTAAAAAATATTTTACTCTCATGATATGTGCACACCTGAACAAAACAAATTTGCTGTGCAACTTGGTGGAAAGCAGATTCTTGCCATTGTCTTTACGTGGAGACCTTTCAAAAGAGGAGATTATCTAAGATAAAAATATATTATTTGTGGCACAATGTTAAACTTTTTTTTTTCTTTTACCAGAGTTAGGATTTTTTATTCATTGAAATTTTTTCTTCTTTTCTTTGTATACCCTATAGTAAATAGCTAAATATTATTATATTAAACTTCCAAATCCATGTTTCTTGCTTTTTGAAATAATACATATAACTGATATTTCATAAAGTGAGACAACATTGTTAGATGGGAGAAAACAAAGGGTTAGATATACTTTATGTATATTAATTTTTTCTCGAAGTTTCTGATCTATATGAGTGAAATCAAAGTTGATTTTCACACTTTTTAATATCTGTAATAATAGTTATAAGAGCCAGCATTTATTACCATCATTTTACAAATGGGAAAAAAGAAGTTCAAAGGAGGTTAAATAACTTGCCCAAAGGTACATGCATACAAGATAGTCTGATGCCAAGTTTCATACACTTAATTGTTCTTTATGGTTCCTTTTTACAAATACCAAAATTAGTAACTTATTACAGTGAGGGAATTAAAGTAAGAAGCAATTCTGAACACATTGCTCCACTTTGATGTGGAGACTATTAAGCGTTGAAGGATCTAAAAAATCAGTTGATGATCAGAAGGTAAGAACGGCCCTTTCAGGTAACTGAAATCATTGACTTGGGTAGGGAGAAATTATTGTTTGCTTCTTTGCCATGATTTAGAGAAGAGAATAGACCCTATTAGTCACTAAATTGATGGCAGAAGAGCACAATTCCAGTTGTAGGCATAGCTGACCAGAGATAAGAGAGCCTAGAAATAGGACTTTTCTTTTTGAATCTGCCTTAGATCAATATGAACAAAATTTGGAGAGGTTGCACATTTTTACCCCATGAATACTACATGAGGTGCATGATTACACAGACATCAATGAACAATGTCCTGAAAAGAAAGTGTTCTGTTTCTTATCTGGCCTCATGCATGTTTGTTTTATTTTATTTTATTTTTTAAAGATTTATTTTTTATTTATTACATTCCCCCCCCCCTTCTGCTTGCTCTTGCTGTGTGTCCATTCTTGTGTTCCTCTCTCTCCGCTTTGTCTCCCCCTGTTGCGGCGACGCGCCGAGACCGGTCACCATGCAGACAGCTTTGCCCGCTGGTGGGCAGCTTCTGCTTCCATTCATGGCTGACTCTGCTTCAGTTCATGGGTGGCTGGCTGTGCTCCGTTGGCGGGCAACCTGCCCTGCCCGTGGCGGCTTTGCCTTCTCAGGCAGTCTACCCACTCAGAGATGTCCCTGGGAACTGAACCTGGGGCCTCCCATGTGTTATACCGGCGCCCTATCCACTGGGCTACAGCCAGCCCCTCCAAACAATATTTGAACACTGATGTTCATAGCAGACTTATTCACAATTTCCAAATGATGGAAGCAACCCAAGTGTCCATCAACAGATGATTGGATAAACAAAATGTGGTATATACATACAATGGAATATTATTCAGCCATAAACAGCATTGAATTTCTGATACATGTGACAACATGGATGAACCTTGAAGACATCAGGTTGAGTAAAATAAGCCAGACACAAAATACAACTACTGTATCATCTCAGTGACATGAAATAGTAAGGCTTAGGAAACTCATAGAGTCAGAATCTAGAATATAAGTTACCAGGAAATGGGGTGGGGATAGGGAATGGGAAATTAAGGCTCAAAATGTAGAGTTCTTACTGGGAATGATGGAAAAATTTGGTAATGGATTATTGTGGTGGTAGCACATGTAAACATAATTAACAACACTGATATATATATATATATTTTTTTATTTATTTATATCTGAATGTGGTTAAAACAAGAAATAATAACTTGTATATATGTTACAAGAAATTTTTTTTTAAATCCATGGAACTGCACTACTTAGCGAACCCTAAATTATACCATGGACCATAGTTAACAATACCATTAAAAATGTATTTTCTTCAATTGTAACAAATAGGCCACATCAATGGAAAATGTTAATAATAGGACGGTGTATGAGAATTCTGTATTTTATGCATGATTGTTCTGCAAACCCACAAATTCTCTAGTAAAATTTTTTAAAAATCACATAACAAAATTTTTGTGATTTGTTTTTATTATAATCTTTTATATTCTTTACTTTAAATGTGTAAATTACTTTGAAATCAAACTGTATATTTAGTTTTCCTTTTGAAACAATGAAGGGGGACAGCCATATTAGTCAAGGTCCTCTAGGAAAACAGAATCAACAAGAGATCTCTGTAAACAGTATGAGATTTTATAAAATTCTCTCACGTGACCATGGGATGCACAAGTCCAAATTACGCAGGCAGGTGGCAAACCAGGGTTTCCAATGAATGTCCTTGATGAGTTCCCAGGTGACGTTGGCTGTCCAAAGTTGAGATGAAAAATTCTCTCTTAAAGCTGAAATCAGGGGGCCGGCTGTAGCCCAGTGGATAGGGCGCCGGTACACCACATGGGAGACCCCAGGTTCAGTTCCCAGGGACCTCTCCAAGCGGGCAGACGGCCTTGAGGGGGCAAGCCACCATGGGTGGAGCAAAGCCACCATGGGCAGGGCAAAAAAGCTGCCATGGGCAGGGCAAGTCGCCCACGAATAGAGCCGAGCAGCCCGAGAAAAACTGAGCTGAGCCGCCCGCGAAATGTAACAGAGCCACCCAAGAGTGGGGCAAGCTGCCTACGTGGTGGGCTGACTCAGCGCGTCGCCACAATGGGGGGAGACAAAAAGCAGACAAAGAAGAACACACACACACACACACAAATGAACACACTGCAAGAGCAAGCAGAAAGAGGGGGGATATGTAACAAAAAAAAAAAACAAAAAAGAAACCCAAAAAAAGCTGAAATCACTTCCCCTTTTAAGGCATTCAACTGATTGGATAAAACATCACTCATTGCTGATGGCAGACTCAGTTGATTGTAGATGTAATCAGCCATCTATGCAATGAACTCACTGATGACTAAAGTCCATAAATGCCCTTGTCTTACAATGAGCACAATGCTTGTTTCACCAAACAACCTGGCACAATTACCTGGCTGAGTTGACACATTAGCTTAACCATCACAACCCCTCACCATACCATATAAATAAATTAAGTCAAAATGTATCAAATACCTAAATATAAGAACTAAAACTATAAAACTTCTAGGAGAAAACACAGGGAAGCATCTTCAGGATCTTCTTTTAAGCAATGGTTTCTTAGACTTTACAACCAAAACACATGCAACAAAAGAAAAAATTGATTAATAGGACTTTATAAAAATTTAAAACATGTGAGCATAAAAAGACTTTATCATGAAAGTAAAAATGATAACATACAGCATGGGAGAAAATATTTTGAAACCACATAGCCGATGAAAGTTAATATCAATAATTTATTTAAAAAACTGTATAACA
>PVKH010031814.1:0-12265 GCA_004027955.1 Chaetophractus vellerosus
TCCACTGTAAGGGTTACCCAGGACTTGGGGAGAGGAGCCGAGCCCCAACCCCCCTAATCGCTTTCCTCTCCGGCCCACAGAACTTGAGCAGGGGCTGAGGGAGGGAGCCGGGGTTCCCGATGCTCTATTTTAGGCTGCTATCCTTTCTTGACACTCTGCACTGCCCCCTTTAATCTTGGACAATGCTGCTTCCAGTGTCCTTCCTGCTTGCAATAAAAGCAGCTGTTTTTGTCCCCTTGATTAGGGCAGGGTAGAGCCGGGGCTCCTGTAGTTCCTGAATAGAAAATGCGGGCTAGCTCTTTCTGATTGCATCTGTCCTGTTTTGCTCTGAACTCCCTCTCTTCTAATCTGATGTGGTTGGCTGGCTCCTCTGGGGTCTCCGTTCCATTAAACACCCTTTCTGCAATCCTTAAGAGGTCGGGTATAGTTTGGTCTCCCAATCCGTCTACCTTTTGCAGCTTCCTCCGAATATCTGGGGCTGATTGGTTGACAAAGGCTAATACCACAGCAGCCCTACTGGCCTCTGCCTGAGGGTCCATAGGCCTATATTGCCTAAAAGCCTCTTGGAGCCTTTCCAGGAAGGCTGCTGGACTTTCCTCTTGTCCCTGACTTACTAGGTTTACCTTGGCCAAATTAGTGGGCTTTCTAGCTGCTGTGCCAAGGCCAGCCATCAGAGTCTGGTGATAGACACGGAGATGCTCCCTACCTTCAGGTTGCTCAAAATCCCAATTGGGACGAGTCAGGGGGAATGCCTTATCAATGAGGTTGGGCTGAATGGTGGGACACCCATCCACGCCTGGGACGTTCTTCCGGGCTTCTAGGAGGATGCATTCTCGTTCTTCTGTAGTGAAGAGGACCTGTAAAAGCTGCTGGCAGTCATCCCAAGTGGGATGATGTGTAAAAAGAATAGATTCAATTAAGGCAATAAGCTTTTGTGGCTGCTCAGAAAATGGGGGATTTTGAGTTTTCCAATTGTAAAGATCACTGGATGAGAAAGGCCAGTATTGGAAGGCTCGTTGGCCCCCTGGGTGAACTGGGCCAACGGCCCATACGGGGTATAGTCCTGCCACCAAGGATGAGGGGCCTTCAGGTCCTTGAGAGGGCTCGGGTCTCCCCCTTTCCTGGGTCCTGAAAGCTGGCCCCATCGGCGACGAGTGATCTGGGCTTCTCGGTGGTTGAGGGGGTGAGGTGGGTTGTTGAGAAGGCCAAAGATCATACAGAGGTGATAAGTAGTGATCATCCAGAGGCATCAGGGAGGAGTCGGGGAGGACCCTAGGGGCCATGGGGGGCCCCAGCTTCACACAGTTTGAATCAGCTTCCCAGTCACCATGGTCGGGATCGGAGTTCTGTGGACAAAATGTTTAAGCCAGGAAGGGGGTTCTATAACTAAATCATGCCAGACCATAACGTATGCCACTTGGTCCGGATGCCCATGTGGTCCTGGATCTAGGACATATTGCTTGAGTTTCTCGATAACATCTAGCTGGAAGGTTCCTTCCTTGGGCCAGCCTACTCCAAAAGTTGGCCCCTCTGTAGAACAAAAAGTAATTAGCTTTCCTTTCTTTACTTGGAGCAACAGGTCGTGCGCTCGGCCTCTGAACTCAGAGAAGTGATTCACCATTAGGGCCAAGGGGGTAGATCCACTTTGCCCCATGATAAAGTCTAGAAGAAAAGGGGTTAATGGACACAGAAGAATGACACACAGGACAAAAGCACAAAGACAGACTCCCTTAGAGGAAGATAAGACAGACAAACAGAGATTGACCGTACAGCCACTCACTCGCTCACTCACTCCCACATCTAATGGAACTGGCTCTTGGATCCTCCCAAAGGGTGTCCACTGACCCATCCGGCTAGTGAGAACTACCAAGTTCTCCTACCTTCTCTGGAGTGGAGGAGCCTTTCAGTTCCGGCAGTCCCCTTACGATAAGGGAACCTTGCCCTGCCAGCACATCTGCTTGGCAGAGGGACCTCTAACCCCTCTAAGTTCCAGCAGGCCCCTCATGAAAAAGGAACCTTGCCAGCTGGCTTTCCTCAAAATATCCCTGGGCTATATGACTCCCTCTGTCTATGTAGGTGGTCAATCCAAACAATGGGGGATCCCAGACGAGCCCCCAAATGTTATGCCCGATTTCAGATCCCCAGGCACATGGATGAGACCACACCAACAATGCAAAAGCAAAAGGGAGCTTTATTTGCTGACTCGAGTCAGGATCCAGGCTTCCCGACAGTGGGTAATGCCATGGACCCTGACCCAAGGTCATCACAGGATTTATAAGCAGTAACCAAGGACAAGGGGAGCATATACATGTGTTCATAGTTGATAAGCAAGTCGCAAAACTCCGGGAAGCTCTGGGTGGGAGGGTACCCACCCGATTCACTCGAAAAGCAAGGACACAAGTTCAGAGAAGCCCGGGATGGGAGAGGTTATCAGCGGCTCCAAGGAGGGTAGCAGGCTTCCCATGTTATCAGGAGACACTGAGAAGCAGGCTTTTTTTTTTCAGTTTATCTGGAGAC
This sequence comes from Chaetophractus vellerosus, assembly GCA_004027955.1. NCBI lineage: Eukaryota > Metazoa > Chordata > Mammalia > Cingulata > Chlamyphoridae > Chaetophractus > Chaetophractus vellerosus. The sequence goes on from PVKH010031814.1 coordinate 2,518, forward strand.
CTACATTCTTGGAGGGGGAAGGGCTCTAGGAATTAACTAAAGTCTTATTTAACTCTTAATTATCTGAAGTCTTACAGTAGTGTATAGAAATGGTATTGATTTTTGTGTGTTAGTCTTGCATCCCTCCAATTTGCTTGTCTATTAGTTCTAATAGCTTTGTTGTGGATTTTTCAGGATTTTCTAGATATAGGTTCACATCATCAGCAAATAGTAAAAATTTTACTTCTTCCTTCTTTATTTGGGTTCATTTTGTTTCTTTAGCGAATAGCTCTAGCTAAAACTTCTAGCACGATATTGAAAAACACTGGTGACAGTGGGCATTCATGTTTTTTTCTAGATCTTAGTGGGAAAGTTTTCAGTCTTTTACACTTGATTACAATGTTAGATGTAGGTTTTTCATATATGCACTTTACCATGTTGAGAAAGTTTCCTTCTATTCCTATCTTTTGGATTTGCTTTTGGAGTGTTTTTTATCATGAATGGGTTTGTATTTTGTCAAATGTCTTTTCTGCATCACTTGAGAAGATTATGTGGTTTTTCTTCTTCAATTTGTCAATGTGGTTTATCACACTAATTGATATTCTTGTGTTGAACACCCTTGGTTACCTGGGATAAAACCCACTTGGTCTTATTGCATAAATTTTTAAAATGTGCTTTTGGAATTTGTTTGCAAGTATTTTGTTGAGGATATTTGCATCTATATTCATTAGAGATATTTATGTGTAATATAATTTTTTCATAATATCTCTATCTGGTTTTGGTATTAGGATGATATTAGCTTCATAGAATGGGTTTTGTAGTGTTCTTTCCTGTTCAATTTTTTGGAATAGCTTGACCAAGACTGCTATTAGGTCATTTTAACTGATTGCCAGAATTCACCTGTGAAGCCATCTGGTCCCTGGCTTTTAATCTTTAGGAGGTTTTGATGACTGTTTCACTCTCTTAATTTATGATTGTTTGTTGAGGTGTTCTATTTCTTCTATGGTCATTGATGTTGGTTAGTGTGTTTCCAGGAATTTGTCCACCTCATCAAAATTATCTAGTTTTTTTATCTTTCTGTTATTCATAGTATCCTCTTATGATCTCTTATATTTCTTAGTTGTCAGTGGTACTGTCTTTCCGTCATTTGTGATTTTATTTATTTGTGTATTCTCACTTTTTTGTAATCTAGCTAATGGTTTGTTGATTTTGTTGATCTCAATGTACCAAGTTTTGGTTTTGTTGATACTCTTTATTGTTTTCAATTTCATTTATTTCTGCTCTGATATTTACTATTTCTTTTCTTTTTGTTGGTTTGGGATTAGTTTGCTTTTCCTTTTCTATGTCCTCCAAGTATACAGTTAGATCTTCAATTTCAGCTTTTCTTTTTTCTAAAGGCAGTACTGGGATTAAACCCAGGAGCTCATACATTGGATGCAGATGCTTGACCATTGAGCTACATCTGCTCCCCAATGAGAGCTGTTTTTTTGTTTATTTTGTTTTGTTTTTAGGAGGTACCAGGGAAAGAAACCAGGTTCTAGTACATAGGAAGCATGTTCTCAACCACTTAAGTGTGTGTTTTTTAATCTCCATATATTTATGAATTTCCCTTTTCCCATCCATTATTCAGTATGAGCTTCATTCCATTGTGATCAAAGAAAGTGTTTGTTTCTTTTTAAATAATTTTCATTTTTTAAAAGATACTTAGATTACATAAATGTTACACAAAATATAGGGATTCCCATATATCTCACTCCCCACACCTCCCACACTCTCCCACATAAACATCCTTCATTAGTGTGACACATTCATTGCAATTGATAAACACATCCTGGGGCTTTGCCACTGAGCATGGACCATAGTTCACATTGTAGTCTACACTCTCTCCCACACAGTTCTGCATGTTATGTGATGATATAAAATGGCCTATACCTGTCATTGTAATGTCATTCAGGATGATTCCCAAGTCCCATAAAAGCTCCCATATTACAACTCTTTTTCCCTCTCCCTGCCCCAAGAGCCTCCAGGAGTCACTGCCTCCACATCAATGTTTTAATTTCTTCCAGTACTAGAATCACAATATGTCTATAGTAGAATACCAGCAAGTCCACTCTAGTAATGGTTCATTCCCCAATCCTGAGGATTATGGGATGGTGATGTCCACCCCACCTCTAATTGAGAGGAGGATTCCATCGCAATGGATGGGACTTTCTTGCTTGCAGTTGTTGGCTCTCTCATTTCCTTGATATAGTGGTTGTCAAACCTCACCTCCTTGCTAGTTGTTCTGGGTAAGTCAAATGAACTGGAGAGTAGGTGTTGCAACTCCACTGAGGTTCCAGGCCCAGATGGCACATGGGCAGCCCAAAGACTCCAGTCTCATGGACATACACCTACAAACTCCAACACTAAGTATAGGTTTAAATAGAAGGGACAGTTGAGCCATGTGTAGGGAAGCCATAATTGAGTCCCACTCGGTCACTCTCAGGAGCACAATCTCCAAAGTAGGGGCCACTGACAAGGAACCAAACTCCAGAGCAATCTGTCCTGATCATAGGACCTGGGTATATCCAACACCCTCAGGAGCCCCACCATTTGGGGTAGTATCCACTATGGCAATCTATGAGATCCTGCTGAGATATGCATAAGCATTAGCTCTGGGATGACCTCCTGACTCACTTTGAAACCTCTTAGTCATATAAACTCATTTGTCTTTACATTTTCTCCTTTTATTTGAGGTCTTTTTCCAGTTGCATTGCTAGTTGGTGCTTGATAGTAATCCCTTGGTGCCAGGGAAGCTCATCCCCAGGATCCAGGTCCCATGCTAGGGGGAAGGAAATGCATTCATATGCTGAGTTTGGCTTAGACAGAGGGTAAGCAACTTGCAAAGACACTCCTTCAAGGAAGAAATACAAATGGCTAAAAAGCACATGAAAAAATGCTCAACATCACTAGCTATTAGGGAAACACAAATCAAAACTACAATGAGATACTGCCTTACACCTGTTAGACTGGTGGTTATTAAAAAAAAAAAGAGGACTACAAGCTTTGGAGAGGATATGGAGGAAAGGGAACCCTCAACCACTGCTGGTGGGAATGTAGAATAGTCCAGCCATTGTGGAGGATAGTTTGGCAGTTCCTCAAAAAACTAACTATAGAACTGCCATATGATTCAGCATATCCACTGCTGGGTATATACCCAGAAGAATTGAAAGCAAAGACATGAACCGATATATGCATACCAATGTTCATAGTGTCATTATTCACTATTGCCAAAAGTTGGAATCAACCCAAATGCCCATCAACATATGAATGGATAAACAAAATGTGGTACATACAGTGGAATATTACTCAGCTGTAAGAAGGGAATACAGTGCTAACACATGGGATAACATGGGTGAATCTTGAGGACTATATGTTGAGCTAAGCAAGCCAGGCATTGAAGGATGAACAGTACATGACCTCACTGATATGAATTAAGCAAATTGAGCAGACTCAGAGAGCTATTGTCTGGAAGATAGGTTTACAGGAAATAGAATGGAGAAGAAGGACATAATCTATGGTTAGGTGAAAGTGTGTAGTTGTACATTGAAAGGATATGACAGGAGTGTAGTGATATTATTGGGTTTGGTGCTGCAAGTTTGACAGGTGGGTCAATTGGAGAGGGAGGGTGGGAAGGTCCAGGGACCTGGGGGGAGGATTGGGGAAGGGACCAGGTGAACACTGGGGATTTGTGGACATGTGGTTGAAAGTACAAAGTTGGGAATGCTCTTATGGCAATATAACAAGGAAGGGTTACTGGTTTGGGGTGTTGGATGGGGGTCATTCAGGACGGATGCACCTGGAGTAGGCTTCTAGGGAGTATGTGAGTGATCATTTTGTCATAATGTGTTTTATCACTGGGTGGAGACCCACATAATGAGCATGAAGGTGATGGACTCCCATCCTGGGAGGATCGATTTGTTCACAGAGAGGCAGGAGTCTCTCAAGAGCATGGATGGTTCATAATAGGGGAGGACAAGCCAGTGTGTCAAGACCTCAGTGTTGTTGCATGTAACTATGAATCCTCTCATCTAAGGAGTGAAGCCAGGGTGTTGCCATGGGCCCTGAGGGGGTGGGAGAGGGAGGAATAGAATAGATGGAACCAGGGATATTTAGTGGGCAGTGGAAGTATTCTATGGTCTTGCAATGATGGACACAGGCCATGTTAAACATCATCAACATTTATAATAGTATACAGTCTAAAATGTAAACCATAATGTAAACCATTGACCATGGTTAGTAGCTATGTTTCACTATTTTCATATCAATTATAAGAAAGGTACCAGCCACATATTAAAAGTTATTAACACAGCAAGGGGGAAAAGGGGAGGATGTTGGGTGTATGAGTCCCCTGTATTCTGTATGTGACTTTACTGTGATCAAGAACTGGTTTTTTTTTAATACATCCCCCCTTCTGCTTGTTCTTGCTGTGCTCATTTTGCTTTGTATTCCTCTGTGTCTGCTTGTCTCCCCCCAACTGGGGCGACCCACCGAGTCAGCTCACTGGCATGGTGGCCTGCCTGCTCATGGGGGCTTGCCCTTGCTCACAGGGGCTTGCAGGGGCTTGCCTTTGCCCATGGGGGCTTGCCTTTTCCCACAGGGGCTTGCCTTTTTGCCTGTAGGGGCTTGCCTTTGCCCGCGGTGGCATGCCCCGCCCACAGTGGCGTGCCCCACCTGCATTGGCTTGCCTTCTTGAGGTGGTCTGCCCATTCAAGGAGGCCCTGGGGACCAAACCCAGGGCCTCCCATGTGGTAAACTGGCGCCCTACCAACTGGGCTACAGCTGCCCCCCCCCAGAACTGTTTTGAAAAGAAAATGAAAAATAGTAAGACACTGGGGAATAAATGGAAGATAATGTCACTGTACCCACAGGGCTCCAGATTTTGCAGTAATGAAAGGCAAAATGTCAAAAAAAATTATATTTTTCATTATTTTTTAATATCCCAGTCTTTTAATTTATTTTTTTAATTTTTAAATGTTTTTATGTATTTTATTTCTTTTGTTTAAACCTATCATTATTTCATTTTCTTATTGTATTTGGCTATTTAATGGCTTCACTTTTGAAGAATCTTTGGATAACAGAAGGGTTACAGGGCAGGGGAAGGGGAGGATCATTGGTGTGGGGTGTCAGTGATGGGGGATACATGGAGGAAGTTCACTTGGGCATACATATAAGGTATATAAATATGTTCAAATGTTCATGGGGCATTGTCACAGTGGGTGGAGACACACAATAACTGAGAGAATGTTGAATTTCCATCCTGGAGAGCTCTGCCGCATTCTCTAAAGGAGCAGCAACAGTCCCCCAAGTGAAGGGGCAATGACTAGTGAAGGAGGATGATGCATTGATGGGCCCTTGATATTGAGGACTATGCTTATGAGCCTTTGTTCTTGAAATTGAAACTTAGCCCCGTGTTGTGGTGTGTCTAAGAATGTATTGTTTGTAACTTCATACATTTTTAATTTTATTGAGACTTATCTTGTGACCCAAAATTTGGTCTCTCTTGGAGAAAGATACATTACTGCTGTAAAGAATGCATATCCTGTTGTTTGGGGGTTCAATGCTCTATAGATGTCTGTGATGACTAGTTCATTTTTTTCTTTTCTTTTTTATTGTATATCCCCCCCTTTCTGCTTGTTCTTGCTGTGTTCATTTTTTTGTTGTTGTTCTTCTGTGTCTGCTTGTCTCCCCCCCATTGAGGTGACCCACTGTGCAGCGGCCTTGCCTGCTTGTGGGCGGCCTTGCCTGCTCACAGGGGCTTGCCCTGCCCATGGTGGCTTTGAGCTGCCTGTGGCAGCTTGCTTTCTCAAGGTGGTCTGCCCACTCAAGGAGGCCCCAGGAACCGAACCTGGGGCCTCCCATGTGGTAAACTGGTGCCCTACCAATTGAGCTACAGCTGGCCCTGCTCTAGTTCATTTTTAATGTTATTCATGCTCTCTATTTCTTTCTTTTCCTCTGTCTAGATGTTTTCTCCAATACTGATGTCTTCAGATATTATTGTAGAGACATCTATTTCTCCCTTCAGTTTTGCCAGTGTGTTTCTCCTGTATCTTGGGGCACTAAGGTTAGGTACATAAATATTTAGTTCAGTTTTTTCTTCTCAGTATAATGCCTCTTTTATTAATATACAAAGATCTTCTCCATTCTTTATAACACTTGTGCTTTTAAAGCCTATTTGTCCAGTATTAGTGTTGTTACTCCAACTCCTTTTTTGGTTACTGTTTGCATGGAATCTTTTTCCAACCTTTTGTTTTTAACCTAGTTGCATATTTACATCTGAGGTGAGTCTCTTATAGACAGCATATAGATGGCTTATATATTTTTTATCCATTATATCAGCTTTGTCTTTTGATTGGAGGTTTCAAGTCATTAACATTCAATGTTATTACTGTAAAGGTATTACTTCATCCATTTTGTTCTTTGGTTTTCTCTTGTCATATCTTAATTTTGTCATATTACCCTTTAATTTATGCTTCATAATAATCTTAATTTCAATACTCTTCCCCATGTCTCTTGCCCTTGTTTTTTCCTTTCAGGTTGCAGGACTCCTGTTAGTATCTCTTGTAATTCTGGGCTTTTGGTAAGATATTTTTATGAGATTTTTTTTGTCTATGAAAACTGAATTTGCTGTCATTTTTTAAGGAAAATTTTGATGGATACAGATTTCTTGGCTGGCAGTTTTTCTCTTTCAATACCTTAAATACATTATACCACTTTCTTCTTATCTCTGTGGTTTCTTAGGAGAGGTCATCACTTAATCTTATTGAGATTCCTTGGAAAATGATGCTTTTCTTTTGCAGTTTCAGAATCCTCTCTTTACTTCTTATATTTGTTATTCTAAATAGTAGGTGTCTCAGATTATGTCTGTTTGGATTCATTCTGTTTGGGGTGCATTGTCTTGTACATTGATATTTTTCATGTCTTTGATAAAGTTTGTAAGTTTTTGGTTATTTCCTCAAATATTCATTCTGGTCCGTTTCCATTCTTTTCTCCTACTGGGATACTGATAATGCATGTGTTTGTACATTTCAATTTTTTAAAGGTTTATTTTATTTATATATATCTCCCCACTCCCTAATTGTTTGCATTTGCTGTGTCTGTTCTGTTCTGGTCTTCTATTTTGGAGGCATCAATACCAAATCTGGCACCTCCAATATGAGAGGGAGGTGCCTAATTGCTTGAGCCACCTCTGCTCCCTGCTTTGTTGTGTCTCATTATGCTTTCCTCATGTCTCTTTTTGCATCATCTTGTTGCATCTGCTTGCCATGACTGCCCATAGCATCAGCTCATTGTCTTGCTTGTCTTTTTTAGGAGGCACTGGGAACTGAACCTGGGACCTCCCATGTGGTAGGTGGGAGCTCAATCACTTGAGTCACATCCACTTCCTTTGTGCATTTCATGTTGACATTTAATATCCTAAGACCCTGTTTCATGTTTTTTATTCTCTTCTCTTTCTTTTCTACTGCATTTTTGAGTTTAGATGCTCTTTGAAATCACAATTCTGCCTTCAAGCAATTCAAAATTGCTCTTATGTGCTCTAAGGTATTATAAAATACTTTTTATTGAAGTATGTAATTTCATACATGAACATGCATAAACAATAAGTGTATGGAAGCAGATGTGGCTCAAGCAATTGAGCTCCCACCTACCACATAGGAGGCCACTGTTTCTGTTACTGGTGCCTCCTAAAGAAGACAGCTGTCATAACAGGTAGGTGCAGCAAGCTGATGCAGCAAGATGATGCAACAAGAGACACAAAAACAACAATGTAATAGAGACAAACAAATCAAGGAGCAGAGGTTCCCTGTGCCTCCTAATGAAGACCAGAAAGATAGTAAGCTGAAATGAGAGGCATGCGTGGCAAGCTGATGCAAAAAGATGATGCAACAAGAGACATGAAGAAAAATGTAATGAGAGATACAACAAAGCAGGGAACGGAGGTGGCTTAAGTGATTAGATACCTCTGTTCCATATCAGAGGTCCTGGGATCAGTTTCCGGTACCTCATAAAAAAACAAGGAAGATGAACAGGCACAATGAGGGGGTGGGGAGAAATAAGTAAATACAATAACCTTAAGACAATAAGTGTATGGTAAATGCTCTCAACTTACAAAATAAATATGCATAACATCATACAGGGGTCCCATACATCACCCCTTCACCAACACCTGCATTGTTGTGAAACATTTGTTACAAACTATGCAAGAGCATTGTGAAATATTACCATTAACTATACTCCCTATCTTATATTTGGTGTATTTTCCACCAACCAAACCCACCCAATTTTTTAAATATATATATATATTTTTTAATTTTTTACTTATTTTTTATATATCTATATACATTTTTAGGATACATTGATTACATAAATGTTACACAGAGATTCCAGGAGTACCTATATGTCACCCACCCACCCCTCCCACAACCCCCCACATGCACATCTCTAATTGTGGCATAATGCCTTTGATAGATACACACATTTTGGGGCTTTGCCATCAGACATAGATCACAGTTCAGGCCATAGACAACCCTCTCTTCCTTACAGTTCCTGAATGATACATGATCATACAAACTGGCCTACATCCTCCATTGCAGCAGCATCCATGACAATTCCCAGGTCCCCCCCCAAAAAAATTCACATTACAATTGCTCTTCCCTCACCCTGCTCCCAAAGTGTCCAATGACCCTGGCTCCACATAATTTTGAAATTTCTTGCATTGCATATATCATAAGTCTATATCAGGATTCCAACAAGTCCATTCTAGTCCATAGTTGTTCCTCCAATCCCAAAAAGACTGGAATGGTGATGTCCCCTCCAGAATGGAAGGGATTATCCTGCCTGCAGCTGCAGGCTCTCTGGATTCCCCTGCATAGCCGTTTTCCATCTTCAACTCCCAACTAGGTGTCTGGTTGAGTACATTGAGTTGTAGCGTAGGAGTTACAGGTCCACAGAGTTCTGGACCCGGTTGGCTTATGGTCAGCCTGTAGTCTCCATTCTATGGCAGTACACCTAAAACTCTGGCATCAAATATAGGTTTGAATAGAAGAGACATTTGGACCATGTGCAGTGTAGACATATTTTGGTCAGTTTCTATCACTCTCAGGAGCAAGAATTCCAAGTTAGGGCCCACTAGTAAGGCACCAAACTCTGAGATTATCTGCCCTGGTATAGGACCTGGATATCTCCAAAGTCCTCTGGTGGTCCTCTGTTTGGAGTGATTTCCATATTGGAAGTCTAGGAGATCCTACTGGGATTTGCATAAGTGTTACCTCTGGGTTGCCCTCCTGACTCATTTTGAAGTCTCTTAGCCCTATGAACTCATCTGTCTTTACCATTTCCCCCTTTTATTTGAAGTCTCTTCCCAGTTTTACTGCCCATTGGCATTGGTTAGTAATCCCTCATTGCCAGGGAGGCTCATCCCCGGGAGTCAAGTCCCATGCTGGGAGGAAGGTAATGTATTCATATTCTGAGTTTGACTTAGAGAGAAGCCACATTGAGCAACAAGGAGGTTCTCCAGAGGCAACTCTTAGTCACCCCTTAACACTAGGCTATTTCAATTTCAACAGCAATGACTCATAAGGCTAGTCATCAATAACAGGGGCCCATCAATGGATTATCCTCCTTTGCCAGTCACTGCCCCTGTACTCAGGGGGATGTTGCTACTTATCTGGAGAATATGACAGAGATCTCCAAGATGGGAGTTCAGTGTTCTCCCATTTAGTGATTAATA
>PVKH010031815.1:0-12246 GCA_004027955.1 Chaetophractus vellerosus
AAAAAAAAAAGAACACACAAACAGCATGTTCAACACACTAGATGATGGGATATCCTTACAGATACCCAGAATTTGTGAGGAGCCAAATGACTAATGGCAGCAAAATCCATGCAGGCAAATCAATTGTGTGGAAGAAGCAAAGAAAATAAGCGATTTAAGATGGCCATAAGAACAGAAATACCAGTGAATACTCATTTTTAAAAGAAAGAGTGCCTACATGGAGTAGAGGACTCCTGAGCAGATTTAAAAAAAAAAACAAAAAACAATCAAAACCTGTAAAGGACTCTGCAGACTCACACTGAGCATGAGAAAAAGGGGATTCTTCTAGTTATTGTGTCATGGTGTTAATGAGTCTTTTAGTTATAGAAATGTTCTAGTGTCATTTTGGAAACCCATTCATTATCCAGGGTAAATTAAAGGTAAAATAATATATGCCTTAAAACCTTTTTTAAATTACAACTTTCTGCAATGGTTTAATCCTTTCCTCATTTGTTTAGTATATTCATATTAATGAAGCTCTAACTAATTCATTCACCTCCTTCATTTGACTCACAATCATTTTTTTCTGACTGAATAATGCTGCTAGCTCTTTAACTTTTTTCCCTAAATGTATAGTTTTACTTATTATTGGTTACTGCCCAACAGTAACAGCTTTCCTAGTTCAGCCCCTTTAAATGAGCTTAAAGAGCCTAAAATGCATTTGATCTCTATTAGATTTGTATTCATTTCGTATTGCTGTTGTAACAAATTACCATAAATTTAATGGCTTAAAGTGACACTAATTTCTTTTGTTACGTTCTGGCAGTCAGGTGTCTGAAATGATTGTTATGGGCCTAAAACCAAAGTGTTGTAAGGGCTGGTTCCTTCTGGAGGTTCTGGAGGCTCTAGAGGAGAATCTGTTTCCTTGCATTAACAGCTTCTAGAGGCTCTCCTTATTCCAAGGCCTGCCATCAAATTGCCTTTTCTCCCTTGGTTTCTGTTTTCACATCACCTTCGCTGACACTGTCTCTCTTACCTGCCCTTATAAGTACGCTTGTGATTACACTGGGCCCACCTGGAGAATTCAGATACTCTTCCTGTCTCAAGAGCCTTAACTTAATCAGACCAGCACAGTTTCGTTTATCATGTAAGGTAACAGTCACAGGTTTCCAGGATAAGGACTTTTTCATCTTTGAGGGGCCATTACTCAGCTTACCAAAGGGTTGAAGACAGTAAAATGTTTGTTTTTTACTCTCATTTATAGATATTTTTTGAATCATGTTTGTATGTTCAGTTCATATTTACTTTTTTGCAATTATTGTTCCTGGTTTGTTATTTCCTATTTCATTTTTTCAAAGCTTACTTTCATTCTTTATTATTATTCTTTTGCGTTTTTTCCCATTAATGTTTATGAAATTTATTCGCAAGACTACTGGTAATGGTACTGCCTTTAGACTGTTATTCTTTTCAGGTTTTCTTTCCTGTTGACTTTTCCCACATTTGTGAAATCATTCACCTTTTCTTGATTGATCTTGCGGATGTATTTGAAAATGTATTTTTGCTGTCTTACCATTTAATTAAAAATTTTTTCTTATACTATTGTCACTATAGTGAATCACTTTATTTTGGTAGCTAGGCGATGCAAAGAAGGAGCCTTCAGGAGGCTTTAAGTGCATAACGGGGGTGTCTTCGCCAGGATCTGGCCTTTATTAATTTAATTTCATAAAAAATGATTGCTTTAAAAATGGTCTTTCGGGGTGGCAGTAGCTAAGTTGGTAGGGTGCCAGTTTACCACATGGGAGGCCCCGGGTTCGGTTCCTGGGGCCTCCTTGAGCGGGCAGACTGCCTTGAGAAGGCAAGCTGCCGCAGGCAGGGCAAGCTGCCCACGAGCAGGCAAGGCCACCGTGCGGTGAGCTGACTCGGCCGGTCGCTGCAGCGGGGGGAGACAAACAGACACAGAAGAACGCAAAAAAAAAAAAAAAAAAAAAAAAAAAAAAAAAAAAAAAAAAAAAAAAGAACACAGCAAGAACAAACAGAAAGGGGGGGATATAAAAAAAAAGTCTCTCTCTCAAGAGTTTTCTTGAGAAATCAAAGGCCAATACATGAAAAAACAAAAAAGCCAATTTATTTATATTAAAAAGGAGTTAACAATAAGAAGACTAGAATAAATTAAACAGAAAACCTGTATGGATTTAGAGCGTAGATCACAGGTTGTTGAACAGTGATGATATGGATGATAGTTACCATTCATTGAATTCCTACTTTGTGGTAGGCAGTGTGCTCATCATTTTTCAAACATCTCAGTGAAACTTCAGAACAACCTTCTCAATAGGTTTTATGATTAATAGTTTTTCAAGTGATAAAACTGAAGATCAGAAAAGCAAAACGATTAAGCCATGAAGTTAGGATCTGTCCTGGTTCAGTATAATTACACTCTTTTCCCTATGCCATAATGATCTTGGCATTTGGGCAGTATAATGAGCTCTGGGAGTATGATCTATCCCTCTCCATTACTTCTGCCATCAACTCTTCTAGTTAGTTGGTCTGTGTTCTGGACATTGCTAGTCCTTCCTACAAATTCTTATTCATTTGTTCTATTTTTCTAAAACTTCACTCAATCCTCTACTTGTTAGGGCACTCACCTGAAACATGTTACCATATGATTGAGGACATTACAGCCTTCTTTACAGCAGTCACTGAGTCTGTAGCCAGCCTACTATGATTCAGAATGAGTTTTCATAATACCCATCAGCAGCTTATTTATTAGGAAATCTCTTTTAGGTTGGGTTACTTCTGCATATGATGATTTATTCTGTTTATGTTGATCCTTATAAGTTTCAATTTAAGAAGGTAACATTTTCTGACCTTATTCTCCAATACTGAAGCTGATGCCAATTTATAATCGATTATCTTTTATATGTTAATAACTTTCCTATTAGCAATGCATGTCACAGTTCTAGATGCCTCCACTCCCACTGTCTGTTTTGCTGTGTCTTTAATGTGGGTGGATTAGTTTGAAATGCCTATTGAAAGCAACTTCCATGGAGTAAAAAGTCAAAATACGGCAACATGCAGCCTAAGTAGTTTACTAAAGAAAGGAACAGGAGTCTACAGTTTTTATAATGTTGATATTGGAAGACTTGGGTATTTATTTTATGTTCATTTCCTCAATCACTGCCTAGACCTTCAGTCTTTGTCAGAACAGTGTTCCCTAACCCCAGATAAATACTCCTTTAATATACACACAGCTTGGTGCCCAGGTTGTCACCTTGATTTGATTTATTTTATCCTAGGTACAGATCTGACTCTAGGAATATTCCCTTTGAGATTTGAAATAAATTAATATTCTCTTCAGTCATATTAACTCATTTTAGGCTCTAGACTTTTGTACCTAAGTACCTCTGCTCTGTGAGTTAGATGATTCAACTACAAAATTAAATGAGTGCCATAGGATCATAATATATTTGAAAGCATCTTTCATTTAAAAAAATTATGTTTTTATTTTTTTAAAGATGTTTAGATCACACAAATGTTACACAAAAAATATAGGGATTCCCATATGTCCTGCTCCCCACACCTCCCACACCCTCCCACATAAACAAAATCCTTCATTAGTGTGGCACATTCATTGCAATTGATAAACACATCCTGGGACATTGCCACTGAGCATGGACCATAGTTCACATTGTAGTCTGCACTCTTCCACACAATTCTGCATGCTATGGGAAGATATGTAATGGCATATATCTGTCGTTGCATGCATTTGGCTTTTGTTTCCAAGCATTTCCTTATATTTTGTTAATGCTAACATTTAACTATTGAGAAGACTTCTTGAAGTCTGTTTAGCAGTTTCAAGTTTTTCAGGCTGTCAAAGAACTTCACATAGAGAGGAAAATGAAAGAAAACAAAAGCGTAATATACATATACATTATTTCTTATATACATGAGTTTATTTCTTAAAAATGTATTTAATTTGTATTTACTTTATTTTCTTTTAGTATTGTGCTTCTCCTGAGCCAAAAACAGACACTTGAAGAGCTGAAACAGTCAGTTCAGCAGCTGAGATGCACTGAGGCAAAGTTTGCAGCACAGAAAGGACTACTAGAACAAAAAGTACAAGAAAATGATGGGAAGGAGCCACCTCCAGTAGTAAATTATGAAGAAGATGCACGATCAGTTACATCTATGGTAAGGGAAAGAGTAATCTAATGAGAAATTTGAAAGGGTGGTATCTAGGTGGTAAGTGAATACAAGAGTTAATTCCAGTTTGCTATAAAAATTGTTGTACTTATTAATATGCAAGTCCTATTATACTTATTGGTAAATGAAAAATAGACTTGTCAGTCACCTCAGGTCACCTGGAAAGCATTTTCAGAAACCACCTGTAGACTCAGAGGAAAAGGCTCCTTCTCTTGCCCTTCAAAACTAAAAACAAAGACTGCAATTATTTTTATTCCTGAGAGACACAAGCAAGGCAGGGTGTTTTTCTTCAGATAGAAGTAAGAAAAAGAGAGAAAGCTATTTTTACTTTTTTTTCTTCTAAGAACACTAGCAGTTTATTTACCTGAGATTGGTGGTATGTTTATTGTCTGAATACAAAATGTTGATTTAATTTATAAAAGGTATTTTTGCTTGTAAACATGATCCTTAAGCTACAATCCACCATTTTGAAATGCAAGTTTATTTTATATAGTTTCTTTATCTACTTAAAAATTTCTAGTATGTAATAAATACTTTCACATTCTTGTTCTTGTTCTTTCAATCTGTGTTGGTGGTTCTTACCTGGGGATGGTTTTGCCTCCCACGGGACATTTGGCAATGTCTTCAGCTACTTTTAGTTGTTATAGGTGGTGGTTGCTATTGGCTTATAGTGGATGGAGGCTAGTTATGCTGTTAAACATAGCAATAGACATACAATAGACAGGGCAGCCCCTTTTTTCAAACTGTCAAAAAATTATCCAGGCCAAAATATCAGTGGTGCTAAGGTTGAGAAAATGTAATCTATGCCTTGGCTTTTCCTCTAGATAGCTTAATGCAACTCATAGGAAGAGCTATTATAGTCAGTCATATTGTAGCTGATTTTTAAGTAATTTTTAGTTTATGTGATTGTAAGTAGTACAGTTTGATTGTTAAATGGATTCAAAGGTCTCCATAGAAAAATATGGCTGTATTAGAATATATGATAAATGTGAAAGTAAGTGTTAAGTATTTAAACTATTGTGATTATTGCCTTTTTTGAGCCATATTAATCTACACATTATGTTGAATATTATGATTCTGTGCTCTCTTTTACTGTCCTACTTGATAATAATGATCTTACTATATGTACCATAGACCCATCTAGGTTTCCTTGCTTGCTTTATAATTTTTGATAACTATCTGGCAGGTATAGTCTTTCAGATGAGTTCTTGAAATTCTTTTCTTTTACTTGGTTTTTGGAAACCTTAGCTAGTAAATCTTTTGGTCTATGATTGTGGTTTATAATATTTCCTACTCTCCGTATGGGCTTGCCATTGGTTATTTCATGGCTTGTCTTTGTTGTGCTTTGGTTAAAACTGGCTATTTAATTTATTTTATGTAATTTTGCGTGCAGATGACCCATATGGACATTATTATAACAGAATGAAAGATAATTATTCAAGTCACTAGATGGTAGCATATATATTCCTGTTTGATGACTATGATTAAAAATTAAGCTTTGGAATTTAAATATGTAAAAGTTGATTAATTCTTATTTTATAGATTATGAATTTGTGATCATTTGGAGTTTGATCTTTCATAATCATTGAAGAAAAGTTTTGTTCAAATAAACAGTCTTGTAGAGAGAATGTTGAGAGCAGTTTAGGAGAGCAAACTCCTTTCTAGCACCTTAAAGTTCTTCTCTTGTACCCATGTATTAAATGGTGATAACAACTTATAACCTTTTACAAAGCATGGTACCATATTTCATTTAATACAAATTATTGTAAAAAGTTGAAATTCTAATTTTAAGTATATTGTCTATTCATTGAAGCAGTGCCTACAGGGAGTCTTTAAGGAATTTTACAAAGGAATATTATAATCTGTGTAGCTTAAATTAATAAAGTGATATTTTAGAAATCAGAGTGTACACCCCCCATATTGATTCAAATTAATGAGATTTTACAGTATGCTTTATAAAAACAAGTGGAAATATTTGCAATCATAGTTCTGAAAACAATAATACTTCCACCTATATCAGTGAAATCTTTGCATAATTCAATAGTTTTTCAATTAATAATACGAATATTACCCTTTCAGTTTATTAAAAACAATAAGAATATTAAATCTCTAAATGATATTTCCCAAATGACTGTTTAAGAACTGTTTTATGAATAACATTACAAGAAAAGCCTAAAACCAACTTAGGCAGTTTTGTTGGTATTCCCTCTTTATAATAGGTAGAACTGTGGGAAAGGTATAAAATTTCAGCAAGAGAAATTTAGTTGAATATTGGAAGAACTGGAAGATCTAAAAATTAAACTATGATATGCAAAATAGTGAAAAATCGGCCTAAACATTAAGAGTAGGAGAGTTAATGAACTGTTCTACATGATCCTAGTTAGTGGCAGTGTTACCCAAAAGACTGACTCTTCAATGACGAATGCTTCTATGGAAGAGTGCCATAAAGAAGTATACCACTGAAATGGGCCAGGGATTGTGTGTTCTTATGAAAATTCCAAGGTGATTTAGATATATATTCAGGGTTAAGATTGTATAGTCAGGGCTCTTAGATGTACTGATGTTTATTTTGCCTCTGTAATTCAATGAGAGTTAAAGCCCATGTATTATTTACAAAACTACAAAATTTGTGGAGGCATATAACATAATCATCTCTGTCAAGATAGAACATCCTTATAATGTCTTTTGTTCACCTAGGTCTAATATTGGCCAAAGTACAGAAGAGAAAATGATAAATATTAAATATAGCATCATAATTATCTGTCTTCTGAGGATAAGTATGTTTTATTCTTTCATTCAACAATTATTTATTGAGCACTTATTATGTCAGTCAGTTTTGGATGCTAGGGATGTATCAGTGAGTAAAACTAATAAAAATCTGTTTTAGAGCTTACATTCTATGGCTAAAGGCAGTTTATGAATAAGTAAATTATATTTTATATCAGAAAATGGTAAGTGCTAAGGAGGAAAAACAGAAAAGGGTAGAAAATTTGGAGTACAGAAGGTCAGAGGTTGGGGACACAATTTTAAATGCAAGGCAGGATAAGCTTCATTGAGAAGGTGACATTTGAACAAAAACTTGAAACAGGGAGGAAATAAGCTGCTTAGATTCTTTGGGAAAGAGTTTTCCAGCCAGAGGATTCCTACCCATTGCAAAGACTGTAAAAATGTCTGGACTGTTCAAGGTTCAGTAAGATGGCCTGAGTGAAGGGAAAGGTGAGGGAACAAATCTTGAGGCCTGGGGACCATAGTTAAGCATCTTGGTTTTCTTTGAGTGAAATGTGGAACCATCAGGTGGGAGGGGTTATAACAGAGAAATGCCATGCTCTGACTTTTGATTTCAATGGGTTACTGTGGCAGCTGTGTTGAAAATATTCTTAAAGAGAACAAGGACAGAAGAATGATACTATTGTATTAAATCAAGTGATAGAAAATGACAGTTGGAGTAAGAATGGAAGCACTGGAAATGATGAGATGTATTTAGATGCTGGATATATTTTGGAGATTGAGCACATAATATTTTCTGTGGATTATATGTAGGCATGAAAGAAAGAGAGGATTCAAGTTTGACTTCAAGGTTTATAGTGTGATCATTGGAGGAGTGGAATTGGTTTCTAGTGAGATGGGAAAAACTACACCGAGAGCACCTTTGGTGAGGAAAATCAAGACTTCAGTTTGCCTTTCCAAAATGACAAATCAATAGGTATTTGGGCATTTGAACCTGGAGTTTTGGAGCATGATTTGGGCTAGAGATATAAATTTGAGAGTTGTAGGCATCAGATAGTATTTAAAGCCATTTGACTCTGTGAGATCATTGTGTGAGTGAGGTTAGATAGAGAAGAAGAGAGGAACAAGGACTGAATTCGGGGCACTTCAAAGTTAGGAGGTCTAGGAGAAGAGGAGGAATCAGTAAAAGAGTCTGAGAAGAAGTGACTGGTGAGGTAGTAGGAAAACCATGAGCATTTGGTGTCTTTGAAGCCAAGTGAAGAAAATAATTCAAGGCAGAGGTAGTAATAGATTGTGTCCCATGCTGTTTATGGGTACAGTAAGGTGAGAAATGACAATTGAGCATTGGAGTTACAGCATGGAGGTCATTGGTAAGCAGTTTTAATGAATGGTGGGGATAAATTTTTGATTTGGGTAGGTCAAAGAGAGAAAGGAAAGAGAAGAATTACATATAGTGATGTAGACAACTTTTCCAAGGACTTCTGCTGCAAAGGAGTACAAGGTAATAGGGCAGAAACTTTGAGAATGTTGGGGTATTTATGTATTTGTTTGAGAATGAAGAAATTATCTTGTGTAAATGCTAAAGATGTGATCCAGTAGAAAGGGAAAAATTCAACATTTGGGAAGAAAGAGGTGGGGGGGGGGATTACCAGAGTAAATTCCTTGTAGAGGGAAGAGGGGATGGAATCTAGGGCCCAAGTGGATTGGCTTTACTATTGGCAGGATGGTAGTTGCTGATAGGTAGGTGAATAGAGTGGTGACAGGGATTCTGATGATGTTTTCTTATTGCTTCAGTGTTCCCAGTGAAGTAGAAGTCAAGGTGATTGGTTGAGAATGGAAATGTGGGAGAGGAAGTATTAGAGGTTTGAAGAACAGAGGAAGATGTGAAATCATCTGGGAGAATGAGAGAGTGAATTGACTAGGGCAAAACTGTATGATTGTTGAGTATAGCATTAAGGGCCCACTTGTGGTTGTGGTTCTGCAGAATACAACATAAACTCTGAGGTGACCTGTATTACTGGGATCATGAGCTCAAAGTGCGACTGGTCAGCATGGTTATATTTTTTTCACCAGTTGTGTTCACCCACCCTGGAACAAGGCAAAGGAGCCAGAGAGTTCAATTTATCTAAGGCTGTGGTTTTGTCTGGTAATTATGATGAAGAGAGGGGCAAAGGAGGGAAAGTGCATTCAGGGAGTGATTATAATGATTGAGTAAAGAAATTAAGCTGCATAGGGAGGAGAGAGGACATCAAGAGGGGAATGATAGTTAAAAATTAAATAGGAAGTGGGTGAAGTGGGTGTAGTTCAGTGGTTGAGTGCCTGCTTCCCATGTGTGAGGTTCTGGGTTCAAATCCCTGGCCTTGGTACCAATAAATGAATGAATGAATGAATGAATGAATGAGTGAATGAGTGCAAGCAAAGGAGGTTCTAGATGGTCAAAATAAAACTTTTAAGCATTTAAATTTAAAACTTTGAAAAATTATGCTTATCTTTGAGATGTCAGTTTAGAATTTAAGATAAAGTGCTTTGGGGAGATAGGTTGTTAACTCAGTGGATGGTGACATGATAGGTTAAATAAGTGATTCTTAAACTATTTTTGGAGTCACGATTATTTCCTCTTGCCAATTATATAATTAGAATAATCAATAAGAATGAAATATCTCTAATGGCACACCTATAAGGAAATAAATAATAATTGTTTCATGTCTGCAGCAACAATAAAAACCTGAAATTTTGTAAACAATGTTTTTTTCACAGAGTAGCTTTTTGGTCTTCTAGTAGGCTAACCTTTGAGCCATTAGTCATAGTGTTACCTGATTTGCAAATATTCAGTATTCTTTCCCTGACTTAAGAGAGTATCTCTAATGCTTATTATAACATTGGGAAGATTGGTCTTTTCACTTTTTCTCTTTGAAGCTTATAGATTACTGAATAGGGGTAAATTCATTTGAACTTTGTGGTAATACTTGGAAGTACTCTATTAGAGAGGAAGGAAATGAATTTTAAGAATATATATCTTTTAGTACATTTAGAGAAAGTATCTTTGAGGCCATTATAATTTCAAAAGGTGAAGTCTGCCCATGATTATTTACAGAAGGCACTTTTAATTGTGCTCTAGTAATATTTATTCTGCTGGGTTGGAAGGAGTAATGGTCTGACAGCTTTGTCATATTGATTTGCTCAGTTAAATTAGAGAAGTTAAAATAAATTTCTTATTTCTTCTGTGTGTATATTGCTGACTTTCCTATTACATTTATTTATTTATTAAAAAATAATTTCCTTCATGTTTGTTTTTCATCTATCTGGTTGTAAGAGCAAAACTTTTTAGTCAATATCTTTTGAATTGAAAAATTGGAATTCCTTTTTACTCCAGAGTAATCCCATCCTTTTACTGTACTACAGGATGTGCTTTGTACCAAATATATTATAATTTTTATTGATAGAATCTCCTTTATATGTCAAACATATAAGAGTTGATGGCACTGTATAATGTTCCCACACCTTTTGTAGTTGTTTACAAAGTAATTGTCTTTACTTTGATGTTTCTGAAATTGCACATTTTGTTTAAGCCCTTTTGCTAGACTAACACAGAAATATATTTATTTTCTCTGCATATCTTACTGAATTAGTTCTGCATAGTTGAACAGCAGTATCAATAACCTTGTTTTGATAGATTTTCAACCAACAAAATATCCGATTTGTTGGCTGAACATTCTGTCATTAAAATCAATACTTATCCATTTCACAGTGGTGTCTGATGTATTTTCTCTTTCTGAATTTTCTCTTCCATAAAAGGAGGAAAAGAATATATACTTGCCTTACAGGATTTCTGTGACGTTGATAGGAGATAATGTATATAAATTTATTTTATATATCTTGAAATAATATAAAAATATAAGATGATTTTAGTTTTTTCTAATCTACTTTGTTTTATATTTAAGTTAATTAGCAGATACTCATTGAGTTCTTAAGTATTCATCTACAAATTTTTCTGTAGGAGTATCTTATGTATTTCTTGCTTTTAAAGGCAAAACTCTAATTAATTTCTTTGGATAAATAGTACGTGCACTTGTGCTTTGGGCTAAGTATCCCTTCCTCAGTCTCCTACTTCCTTTCTCCAGGGGTAACCTTCCAAAAGCATTGTATGTAAATAAAAGCATAAATGTATATTTATATGCTTCCTCTTTTTACACAAATGTTAGCATACAATGGTACTGTTTTGTACAGTATCATTTTTTACTTAATAATATATCTAAGGTATCATTTTATAATAGCGCATGTATATCTACTTCTCCTTTTTCATTTATTAATTCAACAAAAAATATTTGAGTGTCATTTAGGTATTCATTACCATTTTAGATTCTGGGGGTGCAGCTATGAACAAAACAGACATAATAGTGCCCTCATGGACTTTTTACTCTTGTTGGAAGAGACAGACAATCAACCAGTAAACAAATATATAATATGTTTGGTGATGCTAAGTTCTGTGGAGAAAAATAAAGCCAAGATTGGGGGACAGGGGCTGCAGAAGGGTGCTTGTATATAGGATGGTCAAGGAAGACTTTGCTGATAAAATGGCATTTGTGCAGCAAATTATTATATTGGTTCTGATATTAATGTATATTTACAGGTATGTGTTCTACTTTATGTAAATTTGATGTATAAATTTCTAATTACTATGTAATATTTATTTCTATATAATTTCTACTTATAAAACAGAAATTAGGAAGTGATTATGATTATGTTGACATTTCCAAGGAGTCAAAGTTCCTTTAAATAGTAATTTATTTTTCATTGGTTTCATATAAGTGAAGTCATTTCTTATCACAGGTTTGTCAGCATAGATGCCAGAGGTGTTCTTTTTATTAGGCCTTGTTTCTTCAGAGTTGGGGAAATATAGAAAGCTTAAAATTTCAAAGTGTTTTTCAGCTTATATTTTAACTGTTATCTATGCTCATATTCATATGCAGTGGTATACAGGCCAAAACAAGTAAATGAAAAGTAGCCTTTTCATTTGGTATTTTTATCTGATAGATAAGCATGTTTCAAATCTGTACTTCTCTGTATTTGAAGTATTTTTGTCCTTTAGCCATAATAGAATACTAAATATTTTGTAAATGAAGTATGTAATTAACATATAGCTCATTCAGTGCTTCCATAGTAGAACTTTTATGACAGCAATAGGGGAGACCAACTAATTTCTTAAAGAAAAAAATATTTAGTGTTATTAGTTTAACTATTGGAAACTAGCTTTTTTTTTTATTAAATTCTCACACACTATTAAAGTCTGCACTTATATTTTTGCATGAAGCAATTTTATTTTATTTTATTTTATTTTTT
>PVKH010031816.1:0-12264 GCA_004027955.1 Chaetophractus vellerosus
ATCTTTGTAGGTCTCAGTTTCTTCAATTGTATCATAGGAATTTTAGCCAAAAATTTCCAGAATCATGCCCCCAAACTCCACCAAAGCCCAGATTACATGTGACATTTTCATGATTTTTACCACATCTGTATATGATTGAACAGTTATTTATAAACTTTTCTTTTTAAACAGACTCACTTTTTAAAAATCTAAATAGGGGAGCGGATGTGGCTCAAGCGGTTGAGCGCCTGCTTCCCACATGGGAGGTCTCGAGTTTGATTCCCAGTGCCTCCCCAAAACAAAAAACCAACAACATGCAAACGAATGAAAAAAACAACTCAGGGACCCAATGTGGCTCAGAGGTTGAGTGCAGGCTTCTTGCATACGAGGTCCCGGGTTCAAACCCTGGTCCCAGTACCTCAAAACAAAAAACAAAAAATCTAAATATATTTATTTTCAAAATAAAAATGTATACAACTATTGAAATTAAAACCAGCATCATTTGCCATAACTAGAAAGTAATTATGAAAATAATTACAATGAAAATTAAACACTGGATTAAATCTTAGCTAGGAGTTGTATTTAAAAACTGACTCTCTTTGGGCTGTCCATGTGCCAGGTGGGCCCTGAGCCTCAGTGGAGTTGTAACACCTACTCTCCAGTTCACTGGACTCTAACAAGAGGTGAGAATTGACCACCGCCATACCAAGGAAACGAGAGGGCCTACAACTGCAAGCAAGAGAATCCCATCCGTTGGCTGTATGGGATTGAAGCCCCCTCTCAATTAGAGGTGGAGTGGACATCACCATCCCAGAATCCTCAGGATTGGGGAATGAGCTATGGACTAGAGTGGACTTACTGGTCTACTATAGACATATTGTAATTCTAGCAATGTAAGAAATTACAACATTGATGTGGAGGCAGTGGCCACTGGAGGGAGGCTCTGGGGGCAGGGAGAGGGAAAAAGAGTTGTAATACGGGAGCTTTTTCGGGACTTGGGAATCGTCCTGAATGACATTGCAGCGACAGATATAGGCCATTTTATATTGTCCTATAACATGCAAAACTGTGTGGGAGAGAGTGTAGACTACAAGGTGAACTATGGTCCATGCTTGGTGGCAATGCCCAAGGATGTGTTTATCAATTGCAATGAATGTGCCACAGTAATGAAGGATGTTGTTTATGTGGGAGGGTGTGGGAGGTGTGAGGAGTGGGACATATGGGAATCCCTATATTTTTTGTGTAACATTTGTGTAATTTATCTTTTAAAAATAAATAAATAAACAAATAAATAGAATAATTTTTTTAAAAACTGTGATTCTGATACCTGCTCTTTCTTTTGATAGGAAAGGCGATAAGCAAGTGTTAGAGACATATAACATCTTAGTTTCTTCTAAATGTTCTCAGGATTAAGAATATTGAAAATGTTTTTCTGTTTTTTGTTTATTATTATTATTATTATTGAAATAATGAAAATGCTCTAATAATGATTGAAGTGATAAATGCACAACTATGTGATTATACCAAATACCATTGATTGTACACTTTGGATGAATTTTATGCTTTATAAATATGTACCAATAAAATTGATTTGTTTTAAAAAAGTAAGAAGATAAACAGCCCATGGAAGAAACAGTCAAAAACATGAATGGTAACTCAGCACAAACCAGAATGGCCAGAAACACGTGAAAAACTGTGTAACTCCTCTAAGAACCAGAGAAATGCAAATTAAGAATCACAATCAGGTGGAAGAAAAACTGTAAAGTCTGTTGGTACCACAGGATGGCAAAAATGTGGCATTTTCACTTATCATTAGAGGGGTGTTCATGGGCAGAACCACTTTGGAGAGTAATTTGGCAACATCTGGTAAAGCTGAAGAAACCAGTAGCCTAAGGTTCAGCAATCTCACTTCTAGCTAAATGCTCAGAAGTTCTCACACATGAACAAGAAGAACGTGCACTGTGCATCATTTATAATAGCAAAAAAAATTGGAATCTACCTAAATGCCCATCCTTAGGAAGAGGGATAAACAAAATACAGTCTATTTATGCAACAGGATACCGTGTGGCAATCAAAATAAATGAACTAGAGCTACATGTATCAACATGGGGGAAAACTCAAAAACCAAGTTCGGTTTTTCAGGAGAGTAATCTTGGGCCATGAAGCAAATCTCAACAAATTTCAAAGAATGTCAATAATGCAGAAGATGATCTGAGACCACAATGCAGTTAAAATAAAAACCAGTAACAATGGGTACAGTATGAAAGACATATTGAGACAGTTGGCAAAATTTGAATGCTGTTTATAGATTAAAGAAAAAAAACATAGCGATTCCTTCACTATGATCTTCACTGAATTTTAAATGCCCCATATAACACCTCTTTTGGTACCCATCCCACACGTTGTTTTTTTTTTTTTTTTTTAAGATTTATTTTACTTATTTATTTCTCCCCACCCCCTCGTTGTTTACATTTGCTGTTTCTGTTTGTTGTGTGCTGGTCATCTTTTTATTTTCTGTTTAGGAGGCACCAGGAACCGAAACCAGGACCTCCCATGTGGTAGGTGGGAGCTCAATCACTTGAGCCACATTTGCTTCCCCTATTCCACACTTTGGAAAACCACTATCCTAGAAGATTCCCAAGATTCCTTTGGCTCTAATATTCACAGAATTTAGTAGAAAACTTAGGCTTTTGGTGTCCAGCAGACTTGGATTCTGTGTGTCCTCTTCAATTTCAGTTTTTCATTTTTTAAATTGACATAAAGCTTATATTATAAAATGTACATTACAAAATGCAAAAATTTAAGTTTCAGTGAATTTTGAGAAATGTTGATTACTGATATAACCAACATCCATTAAAGATATATTTTCACCCCCCAATAAAGCAATTCCAACCTTAAAAAAAAAAGAGAGATGTATTTTCATAATTCCAGAAAGTCCCCTTGTGTCCCCCTTCCAATCAATCGC
Organism: Chaetophractus vellerosus; assembly: GCA_004027955.1. Lineage (NCBI taxonomy): Eukaryota > Metazoa > Chordata > Mammalia > Cingulata > Chlamyphoridae > Chaetophractus > Chaetophractus vellerosus. The sequence goes on from PVKH010031816.1 coordinate 2,945, forward strand.
CCACAGTAGCCACCACAGGTGTGATTTCTCTCATGATCCAATACTGTTTTAAGCTCCAAGTTTTCATCAGTTCACTGAAATGCCTTTTCTAGGCCCCTGTCTTGGGTGGTTACGGGTATAGGATTTCATCTGAGGCTGGTTCCAGATCCTTGGAACTGTTTTAAGCTCCAAGTTTTCATCAGTTCACTGAAATGCCTTTTCTAGGCCCCTGTCTTGGGTGGTTATGGGTATAAGATTTCATCTGAGGCTGGTTCCAGATCCTTGGTGTTGAGTGAGCACCTACTGTGTACCAAGCACTGAGCTTGCACTAGACACTCAGCAGTGACTCAGGGTAGACTCAGGCTCTGTGCTTGTAGAGCTCCCAGTTGGGAGTGGACACAAAAAAACAAGTAAACAAGAACCAGGACTGTTTCTGGATTTTGCCTGACCCCAGGCTGTTTATAAGCACCCAATTCTGATCCATTGTCTTGCACAGTAAATATTCTAGCTCACAGTACTTTGAAGATTAAATGGAGATAATGGACATAAAATCCATAACATACTACCTGGTGTAGTGGATTGAAACTGTATTACCTTGAAAAACATGTTCTTAAATCAAATCCATTCTTGTGGGTTGGGAACCCATTGTAAGTAGAACTTTTTGATGAGGTCTTAATCCTTTTACTGGAGTCCTTTATAAATCTAATGAATACAGAGAAAGAGAGAGAATGCTGTGGAAGCAAGAATCTGTAAGCAACAAAACCCAGAAAAGAAGGGAGAGACCAGCAGATGCCGCCATGTGCCTTGCCATGTGGCAGAAGAGCCAAGGATCACAGGCAGCTGGTCTTCTGGAAGAAAGCATCACCTTGATGATGCCTTGATTTGGACATTTTCCCAGTCTCAAAACTGTAAAATGGTAAATTTCCATTATTTAAGCCAAACCATTTCAAGGTATTTGCTTTAAACAGCCTAGGATACTAAAACAGTACCACATAGGAGTTTCATAAGTGTTAAAGTATCATGCTTTATGTTATTTGGACTTATCTAGAAATATAATTTCAGAGGACCCCCAATAATTCTTTAGTGACTTAAATTCTAAATGCACTTTCCTCTTATGAACAGAACCAGACCTTCTGTTTTTATAAGCTCTAATTTTTAAGTATTGTTTTTGGAGACACAGACAAAATGTATTTAAATATGTCTATATTGTGTTTGTATTAATATTGTATCTTGAGGGAGGTGGATGTGGCTCAGGTGATTTGGCTCCCATCTGCCATATGGGAGGTCCCATGTTTGAGTCTTGAGATCTCCTGGTGAAGGCGAGCTGGCCTGTGCGGAGAGCTGGTGCAACAGAAAGAGACAAAGAAGGAAGACAATATGAGAAGCAGCAAACCAGGGAGGTGTGGTGGCTCGGGTGATTGAGTGCTTCTCTCCTCCCGGAGCCTCTTAGAGAGAAGATGAGAAGACAAGCAGACACAGAGAGCAGGACAGTGAGTGCAAAAACAACAAGGGGTGGGGGGTAAATAAATAAGGTAAACCTTAAAAAAATTGTATCTTGAAAGATCAACATACCATACTAATAAAACCAAAATATTAATATGTACCTAAATTATAGTGTCAAGACTTGCATATCTAATAAGTGAAAGAAGCCCATGGGAGTGACAATGTGTTGGGATAATAAGTGAGGATTATGAATAACTTCTAAATCTCTATTTTCAACCTTAAAAGAGCTCATTGTACTCAGCTGCTTCTAATAAACCCAATGGGAATATCAGTGATTTTTGTTCCTGCCAAAGACCTAGAACCTTCAAGTAAAATAGGAGCATACAGCTGGCTAAATGAAAGCTTCCTTGGAAGTCTACTGATAGAAAATTGTGGGGGAGGAGTGGGCATCCAGGGAGAGGGAGCTTAATTTAACTCTGGTTGAAAACTATTTCTGCTTTTCCCCATCTTTACATAATAGAAATGGAAAGGATTTTATCAATCAGAGCCAAGTTGAGAGAGACAGAGAAGTATTTTATGTGGAACAAAGACAAAAGTACTTCAATTTCACAAAAAAACGAGAGCTGTTCTTGCATGCTGCACAAGGACCTTGTGGGTCCTGCAGGCTTAGGAAAAGCAGGTGTGGATCTGACCTTTCAAGGCAGCAGCAGCCACCAGCATGACTTAGCTACAAGGGGAGTTGTGATGGATTACTATGACCTCAGAACTGTCACTTTCATCGGTTCAGGATCTGTGTTGGGATTTTAATAGTAAATCTGGTTAACAAGGGAGCCCCTTGGGAAGATGCTTTCTCACCTGGGAGTTCTCAGGTCTCTTCTCCCACTTTCAGCCTTTTACACCAAGATTTCCTTTTTCTCTTATAAATTCAAGCCAGATCAAAGAAATCTATATTAAGATTTAAATAATAATACATCTCCCCTCTCTGGGGAAAGCCAAGTCCTAGCGGTACCATTTAACTTGAAGGAATGAAGCCAGCTAGGCTGCACAGGGAGATAGGGGAGGAGGTGAGATTAGAGGGTGGAGAGTTGTTTATTTTATTTTATTTTATTTTTTTAGGTCCTTCAAATCACTTGGCTACCAGACCTAGTCCTCCCCTTATCTATCTAATATAAGGCCAGCTCTCAGCATCAGACAAAGCCAATCTCATGATCCATGAATAACAGAAACTGAAATTGCACCACTCCTTCCCTACAGCTTTGCTTGTCCTGAACTTCCCAGTTCAAATACAAATTCACTCAGCTGTCACACAGCTTGTGCCATTTCTCACAGTCTAGTCTGGTAGGTGCACTCTAGACAAATAACTGGAATACAGTCTGCACTGCCCTGCAAACGACATAGGAACAAAGTACTATTACCACAGTTCTTCCGGATAAACCAACGTCAGCTGCCATTTTGTACACTATTCAAATGCATCAAACTGACTAAACACAGAGGTTAAGCTTTCAAGTTCCCTACCCCTGCCAAGTAGGGATGGTCTTTATAACTCTATTTCTCTCTTAATATTTTTTTATTACTACAAAATATTTCAGGCATAAATGAAATCTATAATATAACAAATAATTGTGTACTTGGCTCTATAGACAAAGAAATTCTACAACTTCCTTCTCTCTTTTTCAAGGCCTAATTTAGTATTGTCCAACATAATCTAATTATCTTTTAATCAAACATGTTCACAGTATCTCCAATGTTCTGCATCAATATACAGATGAAGGTTGATACCAACTTGTGAACAATCAATTCCTTGTCCCTTGAGGGCCATCTCATCCTCAAGGGAATTCCTACTCTTAATCCTCAAATTCTAGCACCCATCATTAAGCACAACATGTAGTGAATGCTTGATAAATATGTATCATATTTAGGTAGCAATAATATTCATATGAAATCTTCTTACTGTGGTTATTTATATCCTTTTTTCAACATCTCTTAAGAAAGCATGTTGTCAATTGGAATACGCTATCACTACACTTTGACATTTCTCTGTTCTAATTTTAGGTTATGTTCTTCCTGTCTCTGTAATGCTCTGGCTTCTTGGTGAAATGTGATTGCTATAAAACTTTGGAGGTGAGTAGTAGAGGTTTTCTCCTCTGTCAGTTTTCTTCATGAGGCAAAGTGTAAGCTTTAAGAGAGTAGCCATGGTGTCTAGTCCTAAGGTGTCTTCCAGTGCCTAGCACATAGCAGGTGCTCAATAAAAAAGTTTGTGAATTGACTGGCTAAATGCCTCTTTTCTCTCCCTTTTCTTAATGTCAGGGCAGTCTACAGAATCACATCCTTTACATTTGGAGGAAAATGGAAAAGAAATACAATTTTGGCATCTACTATGTGACAGGCACCAGGCTGGAAGCCGTATATACATTGCCTCATGTAATCACAGCGAACTTGTGAATTAGGTATTAATATGCTTATTTTACAGAAAGAGAAAGAGGCCCAAAGAGGTCCGACATGAAAAAAAATTTATGTGCACATGAAGTTCTTCCTCCTTGAATAGCCTTTCTCTTCCTATTGCTTGACCACATCACACACAAACTTGAGGAGCCAAATTATGCCTGTGGGAAGGAAGTTCTCCATAGGTCTCTGGTGTTTCTGCCCTCTTCTGAGGAAAGGCCTTGACAGCTTCTGTTCTGGGCCATCTTTTCAGCAGCCTTGGAACACAGACATAGAGTCTCCTTCCAGGGAAGAGTGCAGATTTGTTTTCTTACCAGGTTAATAGACTGCTCTCCCTAGGGTAAAGATTGGTCAGGGTTGCTAGTAGCCTCTCTGTCCTAATGAGAATTGATATTTCCTTAGGTTGGGAATCCTCAGCTGTGATACAAACCCACAGTATGTGCAGCACCGCCCTGGTCTTCTCTTTATTACCCTTGTGAGACTTGCGACAAGGAGAACCAATGTGAACATTGGTTCATGTCATGTTACTTGCTGTGTTGTGTGTGATAAAGTCCTTTGTCTCCAACCCAGGAGTCTCATATCCTCTGCCAACATCTCTGGCAATGTGGGCAGGCTAAGTTTTCAGCGTGCAAGAAGGGTAAAATCTTACTCTTCACCACTTTTGACAAAGATCATCCCTCTTTGGGAAGCCTTTTCTAGCCACTCCGGCTTAAAGTGATATCTCTAAAACACATTTGGCAGGACACACAACCTGCTAAGTGAGTATTTGTGAGCATTTTTATTGCTTCACACTTGATTATTAACAGAGGAGAGGGACAGTCACTTAGACTTCTTGGTAAGTGTTTAGCATTTTTCCTGGAAGTAGAAATTGGCTCTCATCTCATTAATTCAACAAAAATGTATTGCCTTTGTATTAAGTATAGGGCATTATGGTCAGAACTTTTAGAAAATAATTTTCACCAACAGGTGCATAAGCGCCTTGAAAATGGACATAATATCTAATATCTAATACTTCTTTTTTAATCCTCATAATTCTTTGTGTCTCAATTCAACAAATACTTACTGAGTATCTACAATGTGTAGGCAGTACTGTTAGTTGCTGAGTTTACAAATGAATAAGAAAATCCCTACTTTCAAGGGGCTCATGGAGACAGCTAAATATAGTACAAGGAAGAAGTGCTGTGATAGAAGAAAGTACAGATCATTATGGGACCGTGAACAAAGGCCACCAAAGGGTTTTTCACTTCTCAGTATTTTCAGCAGCATATAGTTCTCAGTAGATACTGAACAAAAAGTATTGGTAAGTGGACTGATAATTCAAACAAGAAACTTCATCAAGTCCTTCCTCTGAGACTTATTAATACGCTCCAAAATAACCATCTAAGATTCAGAAGAAGGAGCTTCAATAAACCTATACTAGAAATGATTGCCAGTGGGCTCCAGTTCTACCTATTTAATAAAATATATGCAACAAGCATGTTCAAATAAACTAACATATATTCAATGCTTGGAATAGAACAAAGGACTAGAGACATGTTTTCTGCCCTTGAGATGTTCAAAATTAAGTGAGACAGACACAGAGAAACATCATTTATAACCAAACAGAATGTCATAAGCATTGAATAGAAACTAGAGTCACAATTTAGAACCTGTGGGAATACATTCCTCTGGAGACCAGGGAGTTTTTTTGTTTTTTGTTTTTTTTTACAAGGAATGTAGAATTTAAAGGCTGGAAAAGATTTCCATAGGCAGAGGTCTTACTCAGAGATTAAGGCAGCCCAGGAAAAATCTCAAGCAAATTCACATTCCTTAAAAATAAGAAAGACATACCAAGGAACTGAGAGTGCCTGCAACTGCAAGCAGATGTATGGAATCGAAGCCCCCCTCAATTAATGGTGGAGTGGGCATCACCATCCCAGAGTCCTCAGGATTGGGAAACTATCGATGGACTAAACTAAGCTTACCAGTATTCTAAAAAGAATAAATAAATAAAAATAAATAAAAATAAAATTTATTTATTTTTTGGAGGCCACTGTTGTCATCCAGGGGAGAAATGGGAAGAGTCTGAACTAGAAGAAGGTGAAAAGGAGAACAAGTTATGAGATGCATTATGAGGCTAGAACCCAAAAGAACATGGTGACTGTGGAAGTTTGATATTATTTATGAATTCCAAAAAGAGATATTGATGTTTGTAAACTGGTCTGTTCATCTGGGCATGATACTGCTTTGATTGATTTAAATTCAAAGGCTTTATGCTTACTTGATTATGTTAAGATTCAGGCTTTGATTTGACCATGTCATTAGGGAGTACAGGGCTGAGTCCTTGCCCCTTTGGTGGGCTATATAAACAGACACTCAATCAAGAACACAGAAGTAAATACACAGAGAAGATACACAGAGAAGATACACAGAGGATCCTGTGGCCTGGGGAAGAGAAATGAGCCTGATAGTTTACAGCTGACCTTGTGAAGAGAACAGAGCAACTGAGCCCGGAAAGAAACGAGCCCCAGAGGAAGAGAGATGAGCAGCCCTATGCCAGCCTACAGTTGTGATCTGAAGAAGCTGGGACCACGGAGCCTTAAGAGGAAAGAGATATTGTTCACCATCTTGCTTCAACATATGGCAATAGACTTTGGGTGAGGAAGTACCTCCTACGGTACCTTGAGTTGGGCTCTTTAGGACCTTGTAACTGTAAGCTTTTACCCTAAATAAATACCCTTTATAAAAGCCAGCAGATTTCTGGTACTTTGTATCAGCGCCCCTTTGGCTGACTAACACAGTGAGTGACTTGATGTGAGAGGTGGTTATGAATCAGAAATTTCTATTCTGGGTGATAGAAAGGATGTGTTAATGATAATAGTTAACAGTGATCAAATAAAGAAAACTCCACTGAGAAGATCTCAAAGATTAATTAACCAACCTCTATCATAATCACCCCCCTCCTTTTTTTTTAGGAGATACCAGGGATTGAACCTAGGACCTTTTACATGGGAAGCAGGAACTCAAACACACCCGATCCCCCATAATCAGTTTTTAAAACTTTTAATTTTGTCATAATTTCTGATTTACTGTGGCATATTTTAAAGCAGTAAGGTAAACACGTAGGCCTACTCAGGAAACACTCTTACCCATGTTTTTTTTTCAAAGTTTGGGACTATTAGTGGTTCATGAAATCAATTTAAAATGTTTTAAAACAATACCAAAAAAAGTGAAATAGAATAAAGCAGAACAGAATGTAAAACATCAGAGTGATCACTCATATAAAGGTCATTATTTTGTGGAACTTTGGATTCTACTATATATATGTGAATATTGGGTCGTAATGTCAATTAGTGTGAGTTGCAGTTTACAAAGTGTAAAAGCCACTGATCTTGTCAGAGCCCAACAGGTCGTCCATCTTTCTACTCTAAATCCTCCTTTCTCCAGTTTACAGGATTAGGAATCAAAGGGAACATAAAGGGAGGTAGGGCCTGAGAAATCTTCCATTACTTTGACAATCAAGGACAATCCAATTATGTAAAACAATGGGTGCTATCATCTTATTTTGGAGTCAATGGCTTTGCTGAATTTTATAAGGAGCCCCTTTACATTTTTCTGCATTGTAGTGCCTTTGGCAATATCCCTAGGCAATGTTCAAGAGCACCAACAAATGGTCCACCTGTGGACCAAATCAGAAACTGGGAAAGAGCACATTGTTTGGTTTTGTTTTTTCCTTGGGATTTAAATAAGCTCTTGGGACATATTTTAACAAACAATAGAATTAAGAATTGTAAATAGTGAAGTCTCATAGATTTCATTTTTCCACTAGATGGCAGAAGAAGCACTTGTAATGGACATTACCTTGCCATATATTTAATCAATGCTGCAGATTATACTGAAATGAAGCATATTTCATTCCAGTTTGAACAGTAAAATGTGATTATAAGATAACTGATTACTTTATAACAAATTTAGCCATATTGAGCTTAAAGTTAAGAGAAAACTTTAAATTAGCTTATGTTTGTATGTGCACATATATGTCTACATGTCTCAATTAAGATACACATGATAAAATTTCATTGGCTTTAGGATACTGCTCTACACTCCCTTAATACAGATTTTTAAATAAAAAGTAGTATTTAATCACAATTTTAAACTAATATAGAAGCATTTTTATGTTACCTATGGATGTAATTGAGAAGGGTTTCATAGACAGTTATACCCTTGTTCTTGTTCATTTACATTCAAAGAGAAAATGATTGTAAAGAGCAAAAGTGGTTAATAAATGTGTTATTTAGAAGAGAATGCATTAGGAAACATATGCATAATTTGATAATGTAATGTGAAATTATAAAATTTAAAAAAAGCAGTTCCAAGAAAGTAAGTGTTTTGTCTCTATATCAGTCATTGCTTTTGTACCGGTCATCCTAGATCTGGCTTTCAAATCATTGAAGAGCAAATAAGGAGCAAGTGAGGAACAAAAAGGAAGGATGGAAAATTGGAGGGGATGAAAAGGGTAAAATCCAATCATTCATCCAGTCTAGGAACATTTATTGAGTGCTTGCTCTGGGTCAGGCAATGGCCAAGGGGTGAATGGGAGGGGGGAGGTTTGGAGAGGATATACACATGGTTTCTTCTCTCAAAATGACAGCATTATAGAAAAAGTAGAAATGTTAGATGAGCAAATGGGGAAAAGTAAAAGTGAGTGAGATTACACAATAGCTGCTACCCCATTACTGAGTTATAGCAACTCTCTCCTTTCCCTGCCTTTGCCTACGGTCCCCTTCCCCCAAAACAAAAACAAAAGCAGAACTTTAGAGCATGCTGCTATTGCCAACAACCCTTGGGTACCTAGGGAGAATCTTCTGGGAGTACGGAAGTGATGGGGGCGGCAGTCACATCTGCGGTGACCTCCGGGCGGCTTGGCTCGCACGCAATCTGTGTAAAGTTAGTTACACTCAGCCCCGGGGTCTGTAGTTTAGAAAACCCTGTGCTGTGTGTGTGGCAAAGATGCCCGATCTTGTTTTGGGTCGAGGTGAGTAAACAACTTTCTGGGAATAAGCTGTGCAGTAAATTAGTTTCCAGGACAATGTCAATTATCTCCCCTTGGTATCTTGAGTAGAAGACGTATTTTAATGCCTGTTTCTTTGTCAAGGTAACTATGGCTTAAAAATACATTTTAAAATAAAAGGGAATATGATCTGAGGGTACTTTTTAAAATCAAGAAACATTACACTAGATTTGCAGGAACATTCCCTCAGAGAGCTAATTTAAAGTCCCCCTGGTCTTAATCCTGGCACTTTGGGTCCTTCTTAAGAACCTATTAAATTTGAAGACTTGTTTAGTCACTTTACCTCTCTGAGTCTCAGTTTCTTCAATTATATATCATGTGGGAGTTCCAATCTAACATTCTAACATTCTCTGCATGAGAAGAATAGAGGAGTAACAGCTCTCTGTTCAAACAAATTGAAAAGAAC
>PVKH010031817.1:0-12264 GCA_004027955.1 Chaetophractus vellerosus
CTGGATTGTCTTCTTTATCTTCACCCTTTACTCATACATTGAATATTGTTATCGGCTCTGGTCACATTATTCCCATTCCTGGATGTCCTTCTCTGTCCCCAGTGGCTTCAGTAGTTCTCTTAGCATTATCTGGAAAGCTTTTAGAAATACCAATAAATCCCATCTTAGACCAGTTGAATCAGAATCTCTGGGACTGGAGTTCAGGCATTGGTTTCCATAGTTCCTTAGGTAATTCTAATGGGCAGCAAGAATTAAGAACTACTGATAGATGCTGAAAACTTCTCAGATCAAAGTTTGAACTTGTTCTGTACTTTTGAGACAGGGAGTAACATAAACAAGATGTAAGTTGGCAAGCTGGAGGATAGATTATGGAAAGTAAAATCAAGCAGGAAGAGACTAGAGGGAAAGGAAGTAGAATTAGCTATAGCAATCCTCTATACATGTGATGAGAACTGGAGTCTAGAACATTCTTGATGGGACTGGAAAGGAGAGAACAGATTATATAGACACTAGAGAGGATGTATCAGTTACTTATTGCAGCATAATAAGCCACCTCAAAACTTAGTGACTTTAAAAAGCAATAGTTATTTTGCTCATACATCAGCAATTTGGCTAGGGCTCAGTGGATGGCCTCCATGTGATATCAGCTGGAGTGGTTAAAAGGGATGTGATGACTCCACTTTTAAGGTGGTCCACTCACATGGCTGTCAAGTTGTTATTGGCTGTTGGTTTGAAACTTAGCCAGGGCTGTGGGCTGAGAGCTTTGATTCCACTTAAAATGAGCCTCTCTAGAGGGAGTTTGGGCTTCCTTACAGTATGGTGGTTAAGTTCCCAGAGCAAGCATTCCAAAAGAACAAAAGAATGTCACAGCCTTCCACTATACTCTGTTGATTGAGACAGTCACAAAGGTCAACATAGACTTAAGCAAAGAGGACATAGACTCCATGTCTTTCTAGGGACTGTCAAGGTTCTAGAAGAAATATGGGAGAGAAGATATTGTGATGGCCATTTTTACAGACTACAAACTACCATAATCTTGAGGACTGATTGGAAGGGGACAATGAAAAAAAGGCAAAAGTCATAAGCAAAAACAGCCTTAAAGACATGTTTATTAGAATGATTACCAAAACGATAATATTATTAGCTAAGGCTATGGGGAAATATTGTTTGTATTACATATTCCTACAGCCTAGGAGTATTTCATGTGGGTTTGCTTAGCACCTAGATTGGACATGGGCACTTGATAATGATTTTAGAAAGGTGATAGTAGTTTGTTAAAAGATTTGGAGACTTTGGATGCTTAGGCTGTTTTCACACATTGGTCCTGTTAAATTATTTAGCTGAACATACACATCAACTCAAACAACTGGTAAAGTTAGTAAAAGAAATAAAACAAAAGAAATCAATAACCAATTACTGATACTTGGATGCCTTTGCTCTTAAAAGGAAAACTTCATGAATCCTTCAAACTCACTATGATTATTTTAAGGGACTAACGTAGATAATTACCTGCTAAACTCTAATCCATCTTAAAATATATATTTCCATGTTTGAGAATATGACGTGGGCCCAGTGGAATCACCTCTTTGTCTTAGATAAATTTATCAATTGTAAGAAATGAAGTGGCATCTTGAATCATTTTGAAAAATGGCCTTTCTGTGGCAGCCCTGTATTCAACTGCAATAAATAGTATGTGATGATAATGATTGTGATGAATTGTAGCTAAGCGAACATAGGACAACAGTCTGGGTTCCTTTTGATCCTTTTTTCCTCACTGGTGTGCATTCTAAAAGAGGGGTTCACACCCAGCTCTGCCTTGTCCTTCTGAGGGGTCTAGGTTCACAAAATATTGTAAAGCAGAATTATGGACAAAATGGAGATTGAAAAGTCCTTTTTAATGGCTTTACCACAATGCTAAATTTTCCATACACCCTGGTCTCATGTTCTCCTAGAAGGATTGCTCGCATTTCTTCCTAGATTTGTTGCTATTGCCAAAGTTAAAACTGTGTGACTCATGTGAAAATGATCTAATTACATTTATCAGTTATTTTAATATTAGGAAAATAGGTTAGTGGAAAGCACCATTGACACATTCAGATATTTAACAGATTTATCAAATGCCTGCATGTGGAAAACATGGTGCCACGGGAAATACAAAACTTGTTCTGAATTGCATCAGATTTTGATGTAAGAGTTAATATTCTAACCATTTTCATTAGTCCAGTACTTCACTTTCACTCAGCCAAGTTTACAAAGCTGCACATTGCTTACAACTCGACTCATCAAGTGGTGGTTTTTTATTGCTGTTTTCTCTTTCCTCTGGCTTTCATTGACTGTCTGAATACACACGATAAAATCAGCATCATTGGCTTTGAAGACATTTATTGAAATAATGCGTTTGTGAGAGGAACTTTATGAGACCTGTCGCTTATAAACTCCTTGGTATATTTACACCAGATGATTGGATCCTCATCCGTGTAGGTGGGGCAGGCCCTAATACTTCCTGGATGGGTCAAGACAAGTTTCAAACTTAGTAATCATCACCGGGGTGCACAGCTCCCTCTCACTGAGTAGCCTTCCCACATTCATTACACCTGTCCACCTAGAATAAAGTTAAAGTGTGTGCGTGTGCTAGATAGTTCTCTTAGAGGAAGGGCCTACAACAGCTACAGCTTTGAGGGTATATTTTCTGAGTAAGTCAAACTTGAATAAACATTTGTGTGTGTGTGTGTATGTACTGTTAAAGTCTACATTTCATCCAGATTTAAAAAGTCATTATTTACCAAAGAAAATATGATGAGTGCGTCTTTCAAAAATGATAGAAGCACAGGAAGAATTTTTCTTAGGTAGTATTCTTATGTTTGGGTGACAGTTCAACATAGTAAATTGAGTGCTTTCTAATACATGCCAGGCACTGGGAAGTCATTGGAGAATCAAAGATCAATACAGTTTGGCTCACTCCCGTGGGGAAGTTGCAGTGGCGGCAGAGAACTTGGTTCAGGGGTAAAGAACGAAACTACAGTAACACACTAGCATATAGGAAGGATCTGGGGACACCACCCTAGATACCTGCACTGGCCCTTGAAGGTTGACTAGGGCTTTTCCAAGCAGGAAGGGCAGGAATCACATAGAAGAGGCACCGAGGACACATTCCAGGCAAAGAATCACATAGAAGAGGCACCGAGGACACATTTGCAACCCAAATGCCAAACAACAAGAATCTGTGAAAAAGCAGCGCAGGACAGATGTAGGCAGCCTAGAGACCTGGGAAAGTGTGAGACCCAGGTAGAGGCTGGGAGGGCTGGAGGGTTAACCATTCTTGAAAAATGAAAAGGGAGAAAAAAGCACAGGCTATTCAACAACAGTGTTTACAGTCCACCCAGTCAGTGGCAGCCTAGCAGAGTGCTATAAGCAGGGCCTGTGGCACCGAACTGCCTGGTTCGAACCATGGCTCTGCCGCTTGCTGTGGGACCTTGGCAAGTTACTCAACTCTCCATGCCTCAGTTTACCCATCAGCAAATGGAGATGGTCACAGCAATGTGAGGTTGGCACCATGAGGATTATGTTATGTAAGTTAATGTACAGCTAGTGCGTAGAACAGTGCCTGGCACATGGTGTGTGCTATCTAAATGTGAGTAAAGATGGAGTTTTACATTAGTGGCAGGAGCACAAGATAGCCGGCTGGATGATGCGGTACATACTGTATAAGTTAAAGGTGTGATCAGGGATGTAGAACCACTGCCAGGGCCATAGAATAAGGGATTGATTATAGTGATGGTCTTGTGCATCTTACATGGGTTCTAGTGAAGCAGTGTGTGCAGTTCTCTTGCCTCTGTGTCTGGCGTGGGGCCTACAGCCAGCAGAACTGGTAGCTGGGAAGGAAATATATATGAAGTGGGGGAGACCAAGGAAAACCTGGAATCTGTGTGGGTCTCTCACTCCTCCTCGCCTCCATCCTCGATGACACGGGTGACTTGTAGGGAAGCTGGTGCCCTCCCCTGCAGAGATGCACTTGTGTCTGTCCCAGGATGCAGAGGAGGTGGAGGAGGAGACCCATAAGGGGAGCAGGCAGTTCAGAAATAATATGGTGAACTGTCACAGCACCTGCCCTATGCCAAACCTCAGAGCATGAAAACGGCTACTACCTCACTTCTGCCTTCCAGATTGCCACAACTTTCTCCTGTGGCCAACCTAAACTTAGCACTATATAGAAAAAGGAAACCTGGGAACTGTAGTTCCAGCTTAGCTAAGTTGACAGAGGACAATCAGCACACATAGATAGGAGAACTGCCTGCCGCACGGCCGTAGTTCTCATACCCTCTCCGTTCCTTAAACATTCAGTTTTAATGATCCAAGAAAGAACAAAGGCTTCCACCTCAAAATTAAGAAATAATACTAGTAACTGCTGTAAATTATTGAGAACCCACCTCACTGTGCCCTAAGGGCTGTGCAGAAGATTTTACGAACTACTTTTGCCAAACATTGTGGCAAAGGGTTAGGAAGGTTAAGTGAAAACAAACTCTGAGCAAGTCAGTCCTCTGTGATTTTAAATCACCAAGAAGTAAGAAGTTGAAAGGAAAATCTGTTGTCTTTCCAGGTATATGGTGCTATAAAAAGGAGCATGGGCTGGGACAGCCAGAATTCTTGATTGTTCTCTGGTCTTCCAAACATCTGCTTCACCCTCAGTTTCACTAAACAGGTAAATGTCACCTCCGTCCAACCGAGTTTTTCCAGTCATAGTTTAGGACTTATCTTTGAGCCTTCTCTTTTCCTTATCCTCCACATCTGATTTCTTAGCAAATCCTTTCCAGGCTGCTTCCAACACATATCCTGAATCTATGCATTGCCCACTGTATCCACTATGCTCATTTTAGTCTAAGCCACCATCTTCTATTGCCTGGGCTGTTGGAATAGCTTCCTACCTGATCTCACCCTTTCTACTCTTAACCAACCCCCCCCCCCCGTTCCCCACACAGAAGTTAGGGTGATCTTTTAAAGATGTAGATCATGCTGATGCTGAGTCTTCCACTGGCCCTTCCTATGTCATAGAATAAAATATGAACTCTTTTTCCTGGCCTAAAAGTCCAGGCATGATCTGGCTTCCTCCTACCTTTATAATATCATTTCCTTTCTCTCCATTTTACCTAATGTGAACTTTTTTTTCTTTACACCCCTATCAAGCCTACTCCCAGCTGCAGACTTTGCTCCAGGTCAGTGGTTCTCATCCAGAGGTGATCCCCACCCCCTTCTCCAAGGGGGCATTTAGCAAAGTTTGGAGACATTTTGGTTGTCACCACTTGGTGAGTGCTACTGGTGGGTAGAGGTCAGGGATGCGGTTAAACATCTTGCACAGGACAACCCCCCACAATAAAGAATTTTCCATCTCAAAGTGTCAGTAGTGTTGGCGTTGAGCTCCACTAGGCACTCCCTTAGTCGCTGTGCTCTTCTCATAGATCTCTGCACGGCTATCTCCTTCTTGACATTCAGTCTCAGAAGAGTGTCCCCTGACCACCTAGTCACTCTGTCACCTCCCCATTTTCTTTCCTTTAAACACACTATCACTAGCTAGTGCATCCTTGTCTGTTTAAATTCATGTTTATTGTGCAGCTCCTCTATCGGAAGATAAGGTCCATGAGGGCAGAGGCCTGGCCGCTATCCCCAGCAACCAGAACAGAGCCTGGCACTGTTTGTTGAATGAAAGGGTAAATGAATGGGCTGGGATCCTGGTTCCTGTCCTTAGAACTCTGTAACTTTGGCAAGCTACTTACATTTTCTGATATTCCACTTTACCATATACAAATGAGTCTTAAATATTAGCCATGCAGAGGTGTTGTAAGAAGTAATGTGATAATGTATACTAAATTACCTGGCATAGAGCAGGTTCTTAATACATGTTAATTCTCTACAACACTTAACAGTAGACCAGTGTCGCACTATTATAACAATGAAACAAATCATGATTAATTGGGTAGGAAAAATTTTTTATTTAAAAAACAACTTTCAATTCCTGTAAAGAAAAAGAAGGTAAAGTGGTTAAATGTATTGAGCCTGGCATTAGACTCCCTGGGTTTGAATCCCAGCTCCACTACTTGCTAATTCTGAGACCTTGGACATATTACTTAACCTCTCTGTGCTTTAGTTTCTTCATTTAAAACCTGGGGCTATTAATAGTATACCTACTTTACAGGTTCCCCCAAAATGCTGAGTCTGAAAAAGGAGATTATTTGTGGTTGATGTATTTTGGGAATTGACGCTAGGGGGTTACTAGATCACTAGACTAAGGGATTGAGGAGTAAAACAGGGAGGAAGGCCGATGGGGTATGGTGGTGGTGGTGTACATAATTGAGCTGGATCCTGCTGGGGAAACGGCGACTGTTCTACGGGGCCCTCCATACAAAACTATATGGAGGCAGCTCAGAATCACCTGCCTGAGAAAGAGGAGAGAGGAATATTTATCCATTATCTTGCTGGTCCCCTTTATCAAGGATGGCTCAGGGGATGTACCCTGCTTGTATTTGCAGGTCTGTGCATCTGCGCCAGTGTGGCTGAGTGGGAACCCCCAAGCATCCTACCCAGCAGAGGCACAGAGGTCTGGCAGAAAGCAAGAGGCAGGCAGGGAGACTAAGGCCAGGCCCAGGAGGCCTCCTCAGGTACACAATAGTCAGAGCACAAAGGTGGGCTGAGAGCATGAGAACCAGGGATAACACATGGCAGGGACATCGCTGTTGTGAGAATTTTAAGATAGGTACAGCACTTACAATAGACCTGGCACATTATTAGTGCTGTATAAATATTCTATTAGTTTTATGATAATTATTTTATATTAAAGTTCTTAGTGACTGCCTTTTACTAAAGATTGAAGATGTTATTATTTGGTAGAAAGAATACTGGATAGGGATTTGGGAAACTTGGCTCCTATCTAGCAGGGCCACCTATTAAACCTGTTCATTCATTCTTTCATTTTTCAAATATGTTTTGGGTGCCTGTAAAATGCAAGGAACTGAGCTCTCACACTCAGGAGTACAATATGGTTAGACATAGTCTGTTCTCAAAGACTTAAACTCTGTCGAGGGAGATAAGACAAGTTTGTATATAGCCCAAGCACAAGTCAGAGAGTAATACCACATTTTATCAATTCCAAGATACGCATACCCCTCTGTTCCCAATCCCAAATTTTAATATCTCTGAAATCAGGATTGTCTTAATTGATGACAAAAATTTTGTAAGAGATACCAATAAACTTCCATGGAATCAAAAGGAGTGGTTGATCCCTTCTAGTTTGGGAGCTCAGTGAATGAGGAAATGTAAACGGCAAAAATATTAGGCATATCTGACAGCACCAGAGGGTGTGCTACTGTGGACCTTGATTTTCTGCTTTCTAAAATGAGTGGATTATTCTAGACTAGAAACTCCTCTATTCATGGTCTGGGGTTTAGTAGAAGATCTTGAAATCTTTCCTGGTAAATCTGGAAGCCTCTGCCCAACCTTTTCTTCACATGGAGGCTTATCAGGTCTCCTAGTTAAGAAGGAGAGTCATTTGGCAGTGGAGCCCCCCACTTCTAGGTGCTCTACGGGGTGCTCCTGGGGCCTGTCAGATGGCCTGACCAGGAGCTCTGATTAGGCTGTGATTTACCTGCCAGTGTCTGTCATCTCCTCGAGACTGTGAACTCTGTCGTGCAGGGCCTGTGTCTGTTGAGTGTATAATTATGCCCCCTCACCAAGTACAGTGCCTGGCACATGGGTGGCCCCCATTGGTACTGGCTGAATGAATGTTCAGAGGTAATCAATCCTTTAGCAGAACCTACTAACACCTTGCTTGGGTGCACAGGTAATCTCAAACATTTAGACAAACGGGAAGATTTGCATAAGTTGCTTGGGGCCTCCAACACTCAACAGCATAGGCATTTTTCTGCTTTAAGCAACTCTGGTTTTTGTTGTTGTTTTTTTCTTTTTATTTGTGATTTGAAAGTTCCAACCTGACCTTTTTTCCTTCTTTCTTTTTTTCTTTAAAAAGCGTTCTGCAGTAGCTCAATGTAGTTTAGACCACAATTGAATGCTCGTGAGGATAGAAATTGTACTGGGTTCAACGCACTACGTAGGGCTGGCCATCTTGGTGAAAAAGTAAAGAGAAGTAACTCTCATGACTGATTTTTAAAATAATTTGTTTTGCAGCTTCCATTTTTGAAAAAAGCCTTAGGTATATCACTGGGTAGGAGACAATATGATGAGACAGCATTAGAGGAGAAAGAAACTGTCACATTCAACTTGTGCAAAATGTTCAGAGATAAACCAGAAATCTTCCCAGTTGGTAAAACAAACAAGCAAAAGCTGGTGAATTAGACCTAAGCAGCCCTGCCAAAGTCAAATCTCCCAAGGACACTTTGCAGACTCTTACTCATTTCTATTTCATTTTATTTTTTCCCTGTCTTTCCAATACCTCCATCATCTTTAATCAAGCATAAAATTAAACTGGGAAGCAATAATTTCTAGTTTCTATTCTCTTTTTTCATCATCATCAGAATCTAAAATTATTCCTAAGCAAGTATTCTTGTCTAGAAGATAATGTTCTGAGCTTTTCTAACTATGAGAAGGATTGTTTGTCCTTAGGGAAACTGTTTTAAACTAACTGATATTATTACTGATCTTTTTAAAAATAAAATAGCATCACTTGAACAAAACAAACAATAAAACAAATGTTTGGAGCGCTTTTGAAAAGCACTGTGGTCACCATGATACAGAGCTTGCAAATTATATGCCTATGGTTCAGATTTGGCACGACAGTGTTTCATTTATCTGTCAAAGGGTTTTTAAGAAATTTGGTCCAAAATTTAATACTCATTACATAAAAATTTAAAATTTTGTCCTTTCTTAAAAGAACTGCAAAGACTTCATAATCCAGGGCTCTTATATCCTGCAATTGTTCATATAGTCAACAAATACTTCCTGAGTTAACAAATATTACCTGGAACTGTACAGTGGCCAACCCATTAATTGGGGGGAGCAGGGCATCTATATGTGCTCTTCAGAGACCACAGTCCAATCACTTCACTGAGGCCAAACTTCAGATGCTATTTATCACCACTCTTGCACAGTAGATTTTCTCATGATGGAGAAAAAGAATCTTTGTATTGATGTGTGCCAGAGACTGCCAGCTGTCCATCAAATATCTGCATGCTCTCTTTCATAGGGCAGAGCTGCCGTGGAAAGTGACTTCTTAGTCAGATCCTACATTTTGCCACCCACTTTTTATCTGGATGAGATATGACCAATTCTCATCAATGGAATGTGAACAGAAATAATGGGTTTCATTCCAGAAAGGACTTTAAGAAAAAAAATAATTAGGATCTCTACATTCTCTTTTTCCCCTTTTGAAGGCTGATGTGAAGTATCCTAGCCCCACAGGATGGAAGAGCCTTCCATGTGGAAGAAGGCACCCTCTCACCACAGACATATGAGTTGCACTGTTATGTTGGTATTTATTTGACACCAACTAGCATTTTCACAGGTAATATATCACATCTTTTACCAAAATTGAGGAAACAAAAGATTACTCAAGAGGGTGATGTGTTTCAAAAAAGGAACAAAGAATCACCTGCTCACATAGATAATTTAAAATACCTGCCTGACCTTTGCAAGCCTTTGAATTTAAGACTTCTTCCTTAATGAAACAGTTCACAATATTGGTTTCCTTGTAATTCTTCCTAGGTCAACAAGAATGAAATTAGTCATAAAATTCACAAAGTTGAAAACAAAGTCTTGAACTTTTAGAAAAAAGTATATAATTTCAGAAATCATTTTCAAACATTTCATATTCATTATTCAAGCTATTGAAAGACATTAAGTCTAATCAAATAAATGATTCTTAGAATTGAGGGATATCTAGAATGATCTAACTCTACCTTCTATATCTAATGTATGAATTCTCTCAGTTGTGACCTTTGGCTCCTGCTTCTTTGTACTTGCATACTTACAGCAATGGGGAGCTCCTTACCTCATAAGACAGCCTTAATGAATAGTCTTTACTGTTAGAACCTTTTTTAATCATTTTAGATAAAAATCTGTCACCTGATACTTTCCAGTCACTATATCCAATTCTATTCTCGAAGTCACATAAATCCTATTTCTCTCCCACATTCCCATGCAATAGCCCTTTAGTTACTGAAGATAGATGCCAGAGGTCATGTCTCCTACTAAATATTAACTTTTCCAGACCAAAGACCTTGGTTCTTTCAACTGCTACACATATTTATTGTTCCATCATGATCCTGTCTGGCTATCTTAGAAGCACTCCATCAGACTGTTGAAACATATGTGAACTCGTTGTCAACTACATAACCTAGATCTTTCTGGAAAGTACAGCCCAATATTTATTTGTTGTTTCAACTGAATATATTATCCCTTCATCTGTCAGTATGAAGTATTTCTGAAACTTCCTACATCGCAGTACTTAACTTATTTTCTGCTGTTCTGATCTGAGAGGAAAATTGATTTGAACTCCAGGGGAACTGAACCTATACATTTATTCTTTAAGAATAAACTAGATTTTGTTTTATAAGAGATTCAGAGGGAACTTCAGATTTAGAATTATTCCACTGCCATTTAAAAATTTTTAAATTTTTCTTTTGAAATACTTTCTAACTTACAGGACTTACAAAAGGAATACAAACCCCATACAGAGAACGCCAACATACCCCTATCCCCTCAGACACCCAGGTCCACCAGTTACAACAATTTGCAACATTTTCCATATCATTCTATCTATCCATCAATCTACAAATCATTTTGTCTTTCTCTTTCTTTCTTTCTATTTATCAATCCACTTTCTGAACATTTAAGTGTAGGTTGATATATCATGCTCCCTAAACACTTAATACGGCCATGTACATTTCCCAGGAACAAGGATATTCCCTTATGTAACCACCTTAAGTACACTTATCAAGTTTAAGAAATTCTACATTGATATAAAGCTTACAGGCTGTATTCTAATTTTTCATATGTCTCAAAAATACTTTTGGGCTTTCTCCCTTACTAGATCCAATCCAGGATCACATATTGCATTTAATTGTTATTGTCTCTTTGTTGCCCACAATTTATTGTGCAATTTGAGGAAAAGTGCCATTTTTCTATATATATGACAGGAGGTATTGTGTTTGTAATAGTCCACAAAAAATTAGGAAGCAAAAATTGAACTCTCCTTTTATAAATGTGCAAACTTTCCTAGAACCTTTGTCATATCTAGCTCAGAAATTTAGTCTAAATCAGTCTAGACTGACCCTGAATTTTCTTCAAACAAGTTTAGATATTATACTTCGAGTCAATGCCCAGTTGGAAATTCTACATATCAAGCTTCTTTTCTCTGTGAGGATTTCCCCATTCCCTCTCCATGGCTCTAATTTCCTATGATGCTGGTACTCCCATAATATGATGGTGCCCAAGCGGAAGTGCGGGCCTGAATATATGATTGCCTACTCATCAGTACTGGGAGGTAAGCCAAATGGTCCAGGGGGGCTTTTTGCCAGCACCATCTGTTAGGGTTCTCAATGGGTTTGATGACCAGCTGCTAAGGCCCTCCCAGCCATGGTGACCACAATGCTGGCCTTGTAGTGTGTCACACAGAATAACTTGGGTGCCCATTTGGGCCTCCATAAAATTTCCTGACATGGATAGTCCCTTAACCTTCACCTCAGGGAGTCTTCCACCTAACTCCACAACTCATGCCAGGGTCCCTTTTTGGGGCTGATAGGTTGACTAATGTTCCCACTTAATATTGTGGCCTCTTTTAAGCCCACAAGAAATTTAGAATTCTCTTCTCTACTAAACTTAATTTCAAAGAAAACTGTGGATGGTCCTTGCCCTTTCCAACCTGGACGTGCCTGTGCACATACCTCTAATGACCTAACCCAGAGGAATCCACAGGTTCTGTCTGCTATTAAACAGCTTCTCTCAAGGAGTGCTTTCCAAATTTCCTGGGAGGGCTGTTTTTTTTTGTAGTGCTGTCTCTTTTCCCCAGGATCACCCACAGAGGAGTTAGGACAATAAAAATTGCTCTACTTCTCGATACATTCCCCACTACTCTCTTCAGCCCTTTTTACAGCTGGGGAAAGACTCCAGCTTTTCAGGTTTGTTGCATATTTTTCCCACTCTCACGCCTGAGGAGCTATATTTCAAACCTGGTAGTTTCATGTGTTCCCCTTTATTGGTGATGTATAGATGTGGGATGGAGAGGACAAGGACATGATTGATACAAGTTAAAGCCATAACTAT